>JAJOOF010005856.1:0-11736 GCA_029582545.1 Solanum lignicaule
ACATGCATAGATAGACAAGAAGTGAACACCTCCACCATAAGTGGATCAAACCACACAACATCAATTCTCATACTATAGACTAGAAGTTAGGTCAACTTTCCAATTCTCCAAGCCACGATCACCATGGATCAATCCTCAACAATTCATAATCAATTGACATAGATAGTAATAGGAATCAACAATGTAATTCAATAACATAAACACAATCTAAGTACAATTCTATAAACAAAGGGATCAACCCATAACTTTGCCCATAAAGCCATAATCCTCAACTCATCAATATACCAACAATTCAACATAAATAAGTATATATAATCATAGGGAACATCAATACAATCTAATCTAAACATAATTTCAGCAATAGAGATCATATTCACAAAGACCCACATCATAGGCCAATTTTCGAGAATTTAGAGAATCGTGGGTTCTTTAAGAATTCCTTTGAAAATTATCTTAAAAACCTTAATTCCACATGACTTCATCAATAGAATGATTTAGAAAATAGTTGTCAAGGAACCCATGTTTAGATTGAAAATTGGGAATTTTGATCTTTAAATCACTTCTGAAAATCTTTGATAGAACTCCTTGAATGAGAGGTTTTTCAAGAACCAAGAGGAACCATACCTTAATTATTGAAGACCCATGAAATTGAAGAAGAAATCAGTTGAAAACCCATCTTCTAGCTTGAGCTTCATCAAGGTCTTCAATGGAGTTTTTGAGAGAATCTATTTTGAGAGGGAAGGGTCAATTTGAAGAATGGTATCTCATTTTAGATTTTGGGGTATTAACCAACTTAAAATACCTTAAAAATAGGTAGAATAACCGTTTATAATAATTCCCCAAAGTACCCAAACTACCCCTCACTTAGTTGGACCTTTTAAACAAGTCAAACTTGAGTTTTCTTTTCGCAGATTTCGTCGGGAAACAAGTTCGCGACGCGGAGGTGTTCTCATAATTTTCTGTAAATTAAATTACAAGACAGTAGGGTCCACATGTGTCCGCGACGCGGACCAAACTTTTTGGCCCTTGGTGGAGCAGGTCCGCGACGCGGAGCCACTCCCTCCATGCACAATCTAAAGCTGCCTTGGCAGCTTGCTTGGCCAAGGTTGGGGTCCTCCTCAGGGACCCTTAGGGTGGCTCCCGGGGCATCATATCCGAACGTTTTGACCCTAAAAACATTTATTAAGACACTAGGGTCCCCTTCACTGATTTTAGACTCCAAACAACAAATAAAAACATGAACAACATACTAGAACACACCAACACGTAAATGACTAGTTTCCGAACGCCTTGGTCGTCCCTTGACGTTTGACTTCCAAACTCTTTAAAACTGACTTAAATGGATATTCTTCATTATTTTGACAAGTTATTAATGCATAAAACCCATGTGAGGCTCTACTTTATCCTACTTCATTTTGAGGGTCGTTACATCCAGTTTTTGGCTTTACGACTCCAAAAATATCAAGTTTCTACGCAAACGCTTTACAAGAAGGAAGCAATGTTGCTGAAAAGATCAAGAATACATTGTCTCTCCTTGAGCTATCTGGTTCCAACAACTCTACCACAAGGGAGAGCTATGATTCAACGAATGAGTTACCTCCACGTGCATCCCGTAATGTGAGTCCGCTGAAGATCATTTTACGCGACAATCCATACTACTTTCCTACATCTCCAATGATCATGCAAACAATGGTGGCTGCTGCTTCTTCCTCTGAGGAATAACTCGCAAATCTGACGAAGTTGGTTGAAGCATGTACAACGCCATGAGTCTAGAATTGATAAGCTGATGGATCAAATGGAAGGAATTTTAGATGGAGAAGCGAGTCATGCGCCTGAAAAATGTGTTGAGGTTCAAGAGATTAGAGATCCTGCGAAGAAAACACCGTTTGTTAATGAGATGCCAGTTTCTTCTGAAGGAATGATCCCACTCGATCGCTTGAAGGAGTTCATTGAAGGCACTATCAAAGATAAGTATGAAGTCTCCACCAAGTCTTCTCATATGTATGCCAAGCCATACACTGCAAGAATTGATAACTTAAAAATGCATGCCAGTTATCAACCTCCCAAATTTCAACAATTTGAGGGTAGAGGAAATCTGA
Organism: Solanum lignicaule; assembly: GCA_029582545.1. Lineage (NCBI taxonomy): Eukaryota > Viridiplantae > Streptophyta > Magnoliopsida > Solanales > Solanaceae > Solanum > Solanum lignicaule. The sequence continues at coordinate 2,100 of JAJOOF010005856.1, forward strand.
AGTAACATGTTGCACACTTTGTGGAGACATGTAATAATGCTGGAACATATGGAGACTATCTTGTCAAGCAGTTTGTCCGATCTCTAAAAGGAAATGCATTTGATTAGTACACGGATCTTGAACCCAATTCTATTGATAGTTGGGAGCAACTAGAGCACGAGTTTCTCAATCGATTCTATAGCACGAGGCGTACTATGAGCATGATAGAACTTACGAATACTCGCCAAAGGAAGGATGAACCAGCCATAGACTTCATAAATCGATGGAGGAACGCGAGCCTGAATTGCAAGGATAGGCTTAGTGAAGCTTCTGCAATAGAAATGTGTATCCAAGGGATGCACTGGGAGCTTCTTTATATCTTATAGGGAATAAAACCAAAATCCTTTGAAGATCTAGCTACTCGCGCTCATGATATGGAGTTGAGCATGTCCTCTGCCGGAAAGGATATGACGTTTGTCCATGACCCTCGCAAAGGAAGAGACAAGCAGGAACCTAAGAGGTGGAGAAATTTTGTGCCCAAGAACGACAACAAAGAGTCAATGAATGTTAATGTGTCGCCTGTTAAGTTCACTACAAAGGAAGGAAGAAGCAAAGTGTGAGAACGAATTTCCAAGCGCGTTTAGACCAAAAATCGACCCTAAGGGAAATGTAAGAAAAGGAATACCCCTTTTTGGATTCTGACATTTATGATATTTTTGATGAGTTGCTTGAATTAAAGCTCATTGAGTTGCCAGAGATGAAGCGACCTGATGAAGCTGGAAAAGTTGATGACCCAAATTATTGCAAGTATCATAGACTTATGATTCATCCTCTTGAAAAATGTTTTGTCTTCAAGGATAGAGTGATGCGATTGTTTAGAGAAAAGAAGATTGTCCTTGATGATGGGAAAGCTAGTTCTAATCAAATCTCCATCGCATTCGGCTCGCTCAATCTGGTCCAAATATGTATCGCAGAAAAGCATGAAGAAGAATCATTAGAGCTAGACAAATCTCAAGTTGAAATAGATGGTGATAAAGGCTGGATTCTTGTGACTAGGCGAAGAAGCAACAAATCAAGATTACGAAAAGAATCATGTGAGCAACCGATTAGAAAGAAGATGGTGAAGAAACTGGTGAAGCAGAAATCAATAAAGCGCCCAAAGAAGGCAAAGGTAGAAGTGCATCACTACCAGAAACCCCGACATCCTGTAACTCTAGAAGAATTCTTACCAAGTTGGTTGCGCACAAAGTCTACTCAAGAAAATGTCGAGGCATCATGTTTTAATACTGATAAAGAAGAAACAATGAAGGTGTCTCCAACTGACAAAGAAGGAACAACGAGAGAATCCTCACCAAAAGTGTCTCCTAGTGGCGAAGAAAAAGCAACAAGGGAAATCTCGTCAATGATGTCTCCTTCATCTTCTGAAAAGCCTATTGAACCTTCTTCCCAAGAAGTATATACATGTGATACAAAAATCACATTCATAGATAATGATCTTCTATTTGGTTAAACACTACACAATCATCCTTTGTATATGGTTGGTCACGTGCTAGAGAAGAAGATAAATAGAATCTTGATAGATGAAGGATCTGGAGTCAAACATTCTGCCTATCCACACATTGAAGGAACTCGGCATCACGACCGAAGAACTTAGTGAAAGTCATTTGTTGATACAAGGATTCAATCAAGGAGGACAGAGGTCCATAGGCTCCATTAAATTAGAAATCCACATGGAAGATTTGCGATCAAGCGCATGGATGCACGTGATGGATGCAAAGACTTCATACAAAATATTACTTGGCAGGTCTTGGGTACACGAGAATAGAATTGTCTCATCTTCTTACTATCAATGTTTGAAGTATCTTGAAGACGGGATTGAAAGGAAGATAGTTGCAGATGATAATCCTTTCACTGAAGTTGAGACGCACTTTGCCGATGCAAAATTCTATTTGAAGAGTTATGTTGTTAAAGGGACAAAATCTAATGATGTCAAATCAACCAAGTCTGACAAGATCACAAGCAAAAGAATCGATACGGCTGTCGGAAAGGCAAAAGATGACACTAAAGAACTTTGTCCTAATCTCAATGAAGGGAAGACCATGTCTTCAAAGAAGAATTTGACTTCTGGACTTCGCTATGTTCCAAAAGTAAAGAAAGAAGAAGTCAAATCATCTAACCTTCAAGAAGATACATTAAGAGGACTAACTCTTCCTATCAGATGGATTGATGCAATAAACTTGCCTTCAAAGCTTCCAGGAAAGACAATCACTCAAAATCAAGTGCGAAATGTGGCACTCCCTACAAAACGCACGGGAGAAGGTTTTGATCCTAATGCTTACAAGTTATTTGCAAAGGCTGGATATAACCCTAATGAGCCATCAATGTTAGGGAAACTCCCATCAGTTGATAAAACCAGGCAAGCACGTGAAGGCCTAAGCTATAACCAACCACCACCAGTTCACATCTCCAAAAGAGGAGCAAGCAATAATCATATAACTTTTGAAGATGATGTCACTGCTCCCAATAGAAAGCCTACCATTTTTTATCGACTTGGAGAATCGACTGTAAGAACTTTTGTGTTCGAGAGATTAGGTCCATTGAAGAAGAGAAACAACAAGCATCAAAGAAGTTATCTAAAAGTGATAACGCTAGCTTCATCTATGATCCAAAAGGATTTCAAAAGTTTGATTCCTTCTAGAATGAGGCGACGAGTGGAACTTGTGGTTTTGTGTAAAGAGGAACTCAAGGCAAAGGCTCATACTGTAGTTTACACCAAGGAGCGCGAGGAAGATGAAGAAAGTGTAAGCTCCTCATATCATGTTACAATCCAGAATGAGCACGATTCTTTGCCTCAAATGAAGATTGATGAAGAGTTAGAAGATATTGTCTAGTGTTGTTATATATCTTTCAATGACAATGACCCTCTAGAAGAGGAAGATGCTGGAGATGCTCCACCAGAACTTGAAGAAGGAGTGAAGACCACAATAGATCCCTTAAAGGAAATTAACCTTGGCACTGATGAAGACCCAAGGCCTACTTACTTGAGTTCCTTTCTAGAAGTTGATGAAGAAATCACTTATATGAATATACTCAAAGAATATAGGGACTTCTTCGCTTGGAGTTATAAAGAAATGTCTGGCTTGAATCCTAAAGTAGCAGTCCATCAGTTGGCAGTCAAAAATGGTGCTCGTCCTGTTAAGCAAGCCCAAAGACGTTTTAGGCCAGACTTAGTTTCATTGATAGAGAATGAAGTCAACAAACTCATCGAGGCAGGATTCATTTGTGAAGTTAAATATCCTACATGGATTTCAAGTATTATTCCTGTAAGGAAGAAGAATGGCCAAATTCAAGTTTGTGTTGACTTCAGGGATCTCAATAATGCATGTCCTAAAGATGAGTTCCCTCTTCCCATTCCTGAGCTAATGATTGATGCCACCGCTAGTTATGAGGCGATGTCATTCATGGATGGTTCTTCTGGCTATAATCAAATCCGCATGGCACCAAAGGATGAAGAATCACCGCATTTCGCACGCCTAAAGGTATTTATTACTACAAAGTGATGCCTTTCGGTTTGAAGAATGCTAGTGTTACATATCAAAGGGTTATGCAAAATATATTTGATGATTTGCTCCATAAAAATGTTGAATGTTATGTGGATGACCTGGTGGTAAAGTCGAGAAAGAGGAGTGATCATTTGAAAGACTTAAGAATGATGTTTGAGCTGCTTCGAAGATATCAACTAAGGATGAATCCATTGAAGTGTGCCTTGGGAGTTACTTCTAGAAAGTTCCTTGGCTTCATTGTGAGACATCGAGGAATTGAAATAGATCAAGCCAAAGTTGATGCAATATCGAAGATGCCTGAGCCTCCAAAAAGTTAATGAGTTAAAAAGTCTCCAAGGAAAGCTAGCCTACTTGAGGAGGTTCATCTCAAATCTAGCAGGACGATGCCAACCATTTGGTCATCTCATGAAGAAAGGTGCTCCTTTTAATTGGGACGAAACATGTAGCGATGCCTTTAAAAGTATCAAGTCGTATCTAGTGAAACCTCCAGTTTTGGCAGCCCCTATACCTGGAAAGCCATTGATACTCTACATTGCGGCACAAGAAATATCTGTAGGAGCCCTGTTAGCTCAAGAGAATAGTGAAGGCACAGAAAAATCTCTTTACTACTTGAGTAAAACGATGACACCAAATGAGCTGAACTATTTGCCAATTGAAAATTTGTGCTTGGCGCTAGTCTTCTCAATTCAAAAGATGAAGCATTATTTTCAAGCCCATGTTGTTCGTCTTATTTCTAGAGCAAATCCCATCAAGTTTGTTATGTCAAAACATGTCCTTAGTGATCGACTAGCAAGATGGTACCTCCAATTTCAACGGTTTGAGATCGTGTACATCCTTCAAAAAGCTGTGAAAGGACAAGCATTGGCGGATTTCTTGGCAGACCATTCGATACCAGATGATTAGGAGTTAACTAATGAGCTTCCTGATGAAGATGCGATGTTAATTGAAGTTCAACCTCCTTGGAAAGTATACATTGATGGAGCTGCATATCGTGGCAGAGCTGGTGCTGGCGTAGTGTTCATCACTTCACAAGAAGAGATCCTACCATTCTCCTTTACTTTGAAGCAATGTTGCTCCAATAATGTTGCTGAATACCAGGCGTTGATACTTGGACTTGAGATGGCCGTTGACATGAAGCAATTAAACGAGTCTTTGGTGACTCTCAGTTGGTGATCAACCAACTCTTGGGAAGTTGTGAGGTGAAGAAGCCCGAATTGCGTCCTTACCATGATTATGCTCAAAAGTTGATAGGATGGCTTGGAGATGTAACCCTTCAACATGTGCATAGAACGGAGAATAAGAAAGTTGATGCATTGGCTGCTCTAGCTTCAACGCTAACCCTTCCTGATCAGACACAAGTGACTATTTGTCAAAAATGGATAGTACCACCGTCAAATAAGGAAGAATGTATAAAAAATGAGCTTAATCATCTCGTCGCCGTTTCTGAAGCTGCGAAGGAAGAGTGGAGACAACCCATTATTGACTACATATGTTATGGGATACTTCCAGAAGATCCAAGGAGAAGGACTGTCATTCGTCGTCGTGCACCTCGCTTCCTTTACTACAATGACACATTATACAGAAGATCATTTGAGGGTGTACTATTACAATTTTTGGGAGAGGTAGAAGCAATTCAAGCTTTGAAAGAAGCACACTCGGGAGTATATGGATCACATCAATTTGGACCGAAGCTCCACTTTCACATAAAGAGGATGGGGTATTATTGGCCAACCATGATGAAGGATTGCTTAGATTATGCTCGGAGGTGCGATGCTTGTCAATTTCATGCGAATTTCATACATCAGCCGCCCGAAGTATTGCACCCAACTATTGCATCTTGGTCATTTGACACTTGGGGATTGGATGTTATGGGACCACTACCAAAATCTTCTGGTGGACACTTGTACATCTTGGCGGCAACAAATTACTTCTCAAAATGGGCTGAAGTTGTCGCTCTTAAAGAAGTGAAGAAAGAGAATGTTGCAAATTTTATTTGAGTGAATATCATCTATCGCTTTGGCATCCCTCGCTACATAATAACAGACAATGGCAAGCCATTTGATAACAAGTTAATGAACAAAATTTGTGATCTCTTTGGTTTCCAGCAGCGTAAATCTTCTATGTATCATGTTGCCGCCAATGGTCTCACTGAAGCATTTAATAAGACTCTATTCAACCTGCTGAAGAAAGTTGTCTCCAAGTCCAAACGGGATTGACATGAAAGAATGGAAGAAGCTTTGTGGGCATATAGGACGACGTACCGCACTCCAACTCAAGCGACACTATATTCACTCGCTTTTGGTGTTGAGGCAGTCCTACCACTCGAGCGTCAAATACCTTCCTTAATACTTGCTATTCAAGAAGGGATCACTGAAGAAGAAAATGCTCGATTGCGTCTTGCTGAGTTAGAAGCACTTGACGAAAAGAGGCTAGAAGCCCAACAAAACCTTGAATGTTATCAAGCTTGTCTATCTCGTGCTTTCAATAAGAAGGTTTGCTTGAGAAGCTTCCAAGTTGGAGACCAAGTTCTCGCGGTAAGAAGACCCATCATTACTTCGCACAAGTCTGAGGGCAAATTTACCTCAAAGTGGGATGGACCATATGTCGTACAAGAAGCATATTCACATGGTGCTTACAAGCTTGTTGATGCAGATGGTGTAAGGATCGGTCCTATTAATGCAAAATTCCTGAAGAGGTACTACCTTGAAGTAAGATGATGCTCCTTAAGGTACGAGCCTAAACCGCATGTCACTCTTGGCACGCAAGAGTATAAACTGTGTACGGCACAACAACAAAAAAATCACTCAATCCCCTAGAGCTACGTTGTGACTTGATCCTCTTCACCGAGGTATGTAGGTGCTTAGAATATATCCTATGTTCAGTTGCATAAGTGTCAAAAAACCACATGTTCCCACTTATCTGTCACATGACAGTCAAAGCGATAAGTATTTTGTTTTATCTTTTGTCTTATCAAACTTTAGACTTGTACGAAGTATTGATTGATCAATAGTTGGGGGTAAACCCTTAAAAAAATATGAGTTTCATTAACAACATGCTTGAAGTTTCTTTAAAATTGAAGTTTTCAAATCCTCCAAGTATACAAGTTGAAGTTTTCAAATCCTCCAAGTATACAAGTTGAAGTTTTCAAATCCTCCAAGTATGAAAGGTGAATTCTTCAAATCCGAAGTCTTCAAATCTTACAAGTATGCAAGCTAAAGTCTTCAAATTTTCCAAGTATAGAAATTAAAGTCTTCAAAATTCTTCAAGTCTGCAAGTTGAAATCTTCAAATTCTTCAAATTCTGCAAGTTGAAGTCTTCAAGTCTGCAACTTGAAATCTTTAAAGTTTGAAAGTTGAAATCTTAAAGTCTACAAGTTGAAATCTTCAAATTCTTTAAGTTTGCAAGTTGAAATCTTTAAGTCTACAAGTTGAAGTCTTCAAATTCTTTAAGTCTGCAAATTGAAGTCTTCAAATTCTTTAAAATCTGCAAGTTGAAGTCTTCAAATTCTTTAAAATCTGCAAGTTGAAGTCTTCAAATTCTTTAAGTCTGCAAGTTGAAGTCTTCAAATTCTTCAAGTCTGCAAGTTGAAATCTTCAAATTCTTCAAAGTCTGCAAATTGAGGTCTTCAAACTCTTAACGTTGGCAAGTTGAGGTCTTCAAATTCTTCAAGTTTGCAAGTTGAGGTCTTCAAATCCTTCAAGTCTGCAAGTTGAGGTCCTCAAATTCTTTAAGTCTACAAGTTGAAGTCTTCAAATTATTCAAGTCTGAAAGTTGAAGTTTTCAAGTCTTGACACCATAAATTACCTTCCTGAAGGCGGGGATGTGTATCTATCCGCTTTCGCCTTAAGAATACCATAAAGTTACCTTTCTTAAGGCGGGGATTTATATCTATCTGCATTCTCCTTAAGAATACCATAAAGTTACCTTTCTTAAGGCGGGGATTATATCTATCCGCTTTCGCCTTAAGAATACCATAAATTACCTTTCTTAAGGCGGGGATTTATATCTATCCGCTTTCACCTTAAGAATACCATAAATAACCTTTTTTAGGGCGGGGATTTATGTCTATCCATTTTTACCTTAAGTATACCATAAATTACCTTTCTTAAGGCGGGAACTTATATCTATCCGCTTTCGCCTTAAGAATACCATTAATTACCTTTCTTAGGGCGGGGATTTATATATATCCGCTTTCGCCCTAAGAATACCACATATTACCTTTCTTAGGGCGGGGATTTATATCTATCCACTTTCGCCTTAAGAATACCATAAATTACCTTTCTTAGGGCAGGTATTTATGTCTATCCGCTTTCGCCTTAAGAATACCATAAAGTTACCTTTCTTAAGGCGGGGATTTATGTCTATCCGCTTTCGCCTTAAGAATACCATAAATTACCTTTCTTAAGGCGGAGATTTATATCTATCCGCTTTCACCTTAAGAATACCATAAATTACCTTTCTTAAGGCGGGGATTTATACCTATCCGCTTTCACCTTAAGAAAACCATAAATTACTTTTCTTAGGGTGGGGATTTATGTCTATCCGCTTTTGCCTTAAGAATACCATAAATTACCTTTCTTAAGGCGGGAATTTATATCTATCCGCTTTCGCCTTAAGAATACCATAAATTACCTTTCTTAGGGCGGGGATTTATATCTATCCGCTTTCGCCCTAAGAATACCATAGATTACCTTTCTTAGGGCGGGGATTTATATCTATCCACTTTCGCCTTAAGAATACCATAAATTACCTTTCTTAGAGAGGGTATTTATGTCTATCCGCTTTCGCTTTAAGAATACCATAAATTACCTTTCTTAAGGCGGGGATTTATGTATGTCCGCTTTAGCCTTAAGAATACCATAAATTACCTTTCTTAAGGAGGGGATTTATATCTATCCGCTTTCACCTTAAGAATACCATAAATTACCTTTCTTAAGGCGGGGATTTATATCTATCCGCTTTCGCCTTAAGAATACCATAAATTACCTTTCTTAGGGCGGGGATGTGTATCTATTCTCTTTCGCCTTAAGAATATCAGCTGCATGACATAATTTAAAGTTAACTTCAAAAAATCATCTAGAAAGATTTTGAAGGTATTAAACCTTGAATTTCGGAGATGTTGTAGACCTTTGTGTCTAGATTCTAAATAATCAAGCGGCTTGTGATTTCGTCATTCCTACATCAAGACACAAGAGTTTTAGTAAAGCCACACAAATCTGGAATTTTCAGCATGACAGAATTTAAAGCTAACTTCAAAAAATCATCTAGAAATATTCTGAAGGTATTAAATTCCGAATTTTGGATATATTAGAGATCGAGAAGTCTAGTTTCTGGAAAATCAAACCGTTCTTGATTTCAATTTTTGTACAATGAGATATGAATCTTCTATGACAAACGTGTCAAGCTGTAAAAAGGTTGACGAAAATCAGAAAAAGGGAGGAAAACTACCTTGAATTATGCCCCTTTCGTCACAGGCTCGTAGCTCACAATCTGCAATTGAAGACAAAATTATGGATACAATGTGTCTATTTATAGATGTCATGTGGTAGGAATAAAATCTCTCTCCTAGTTCAATTACAATTCTTTTTTGGCTAGGACAATGGACAAGGACATGAATTTGAAATTGAGTAGGACTACAACTCCTAGGGGTGTACATGGCCGGGTTGGTTTGGGTTTTTCAAATATCAAATCAAACCATTTGTGTCAGATTTTTAAATCTATAAACCAAACCAAACCAATAAAACTCGAGTTTTTCAACTTCGGGTTTTTTCGGGTTTTTCGGATTTTCGGGTTTTTCCGGAAAAGTATTCATACAAACATATAATTTACTTGTACTTCAAATATTTCTATAGTCCTACCAAAATACAACTATCTAAGGTGTTTTTTAAGAAAATAACACAAAATATTATATGAGTAATTATACTAAAATATCCAACAAAAAAAAATAATAATAATAATGAAATCGCGTAAAACAAATATTGCAAATTAACAAATCAGAATGAAAATGATCATAATTTAAAAGTACTAAATCATGCTAAAATAAGTTTAATAAGTATTAGTTACATGACTAAATATTAAAGGAAATTAAAATTAGA
>JAJOOF010005857.1:0-17487 GCA_029582545.1 Solanum lignicaule
CCAACTTAGGCCAAAATCCTAAGTTGGGGTGTGGTGAAAAGGAAGAAAAATCAAGAAGTGTGAGAAAATCCCCCTTTGAGAATAGTTTCAAAAAAGATGGAACCCCTCCATGTAAAAAAAGAGAAAAGAGAAAAGAAGCAAAGAAAAAGAATGAAAAAGTTCTGAAATAGGTGATGAAAATTGCAAAAGAAATGGGGTATCCGGTAATTCATAAGAAGTTGAATAATGGGGTGGATTATAAACATGTTTGCAATGCTAAAGAAAAGGAGAAATATGATGTTCAGGCCACACTTCATGAGGGTAGAAGCCACTAAGCCTAAATGACCATACTTTTACACTCAGCCCCGTTAGAAGCCTTGAAAAGACCTTTGTGATCTTGAGTGAGCTAAAACGAGTATTGATTGGAAAATAAGGGTAAACCTATGGGTAAAGTCATGCATGTGTTCATCTTTGTGAGTGTGAGAGTCATATGTGATTCCAGAACTACAGGTTGTTGAAGAATTGTGTGTGAATATGGAATCATCCTTGTTGTGAGGGCATTTGAGTACCTTTTTTTGAGCTTGATCTTGCATTTGAAGCAAGTATTGTGAACTTGAGCATCTTTTATAATGGTGAGTCACAATTTGAATCTTTGAGTGCAGAAATTGATCATTGCATGAGTAAGTTGAGTCTTGTTGTGTGTATTCATGTTGAGTCTTATGCAGTACTGTTTGAGACATCCTTTTTGAATGGCTGAACTTCAATTTTACTTGAGGAAAAGCAAAGGTTTAAGTTGGGGGTGTTGATTAGTCCTAGATTTGGACTCATTTAGGGCTTTATTTAGATAGATTTAGTGTCCTCAAATGCTTAATTTGTGCCATAAACTGAAGATAAATCCTTGATTTTCAGGTATATGGATTGAGGAACAAAGCAAGGACACTAACATGCAAAAAGGAACAAAACAAACTAAAGAATTGAAGAAAGCCAAGCCTGGTGATCGCCACCCTAAAGTTCCAGTGTGCCAGCCCTGAGGGAAGAAACCAAGTCTGCGACAAAAGGAGCAGTCGGCGCATCACCGATGAGTTCCGCGAAGCAGGGATAGATTGCCCAAAGTTACAAAAACAAACGATGTTGAATGCCAGGTGAAAAGGCGATGGAAGAGATCAAAGGGCGGCTCGCCGAGCAGTTTGGTGAGTTCGACTTACTTCGCCAAATATCCATTCGTAGCTTATTTTTTGCGACTATAAATTAGATTTTGAACATTTAGTTTAGCATCTTTTGACATCAATTTTCCATTGAAACATTTTTAAAAGCCTTTTCTCTATAATTTTTTTTTAGCTTTGAAGAATTGGAGAAGTTCGAATTGGAGAATTTGGAAGTGGGTTTCAAAGATTCAACAAATTGAAGCATTGTAAAGACAAAATCACTCTTACCTAGTTGATGTATAATCAATTTGGTAACTGTGTTTTACCTTTTTATAATGTTTCGCTAAAACCCTAATTCTCAAGGTGTGATCATGTGATTATGGGCTCAATTAGTTTATGGGTATTTCTAATTACTAGTTTAAAAGCTATTTAAAACTGAGTTTAATCATTCATCGTGGTTTAATTTAAGAATTGTAGTTGCAAATGCAATTCTATATTTGTGTTCTTGGCTTGCTCTAGAGAGAGGTGTTAGAACTAAGATTATTGATTGATGGTTTTGGGAATTAGGTTGATCTGGGTTTAGCTCAAGAGAGTGAATCTTAAACCCAATCCCACACATTTAGATTGAGAGAGTGAATGAATTAATGTATGGATTGTTCTTCATTGTCATGCTTGTTGATGTTCGAAAGAAATTACCTGATTCAGGGTAGTTGTTCAAGAGAAAACTATCTCCCTTATAGTCTAGCCTACTTACTGATATTTACCTATTTACTAGTAGTTGCAATTACCCATATGCCTATATTTGCCTATAATCGATCACACCCCGAGAATCCTTCTCCCTATTGTTATTTCAAATTGTTTGTGACTGCTGTGTAGTTGATAATTGAAAACTAAAACCCCCATTTAACATTCATGTCACCCCTTTAATTTGTTTAATGTCTTTTCCGAAAATGTTTATTCCTATGGCTGGCTAGACCGCATTCATACTTATTAATTGAATTTAAAACACGTACCGCTCCTTGTGGGATTTGACCCCAACTAATTTAGTTGGATTTTATACTGATTCACAATCGTTGACACTTAGAATTTGAAGAAGTGTGCTTGAAACGTTAAATCATAGCCTCTCATTCATAAATGTGGCGCGCTTCACAATCATGAACAAAACTTTACTAGACGTGGCTTGTGAGACATCATCCTAGAATCATTCTAAACCTTGTGCTCTGATACCAAGTTTGTCACAACCAAGAGGTACCCCTTAGATGTAACATGGCGTATAGAACCCTGTAGGACTCCATACAAGCCACTTAGTCCTCATAACATAAAGTAGTAGAACAATAAACAATAAAAAAACAACATCTAAGTCCAAAACATCTTTATAGAAAAGCGGAAGTCTAACTCATGTCTCAACATAGCCATCTATTACAATCAAATGAAAGTGGGCCTAGCCCATATATCATGTTCAAAAAGGAAATACGAAAGTGAAACTACAACAATAAAGTTCCGTCTTCGAAGCATAAGGACTCACTAAGCTCGGAAGGAGATCAAAGCCCAATCTCTAGCCACTAGAATTAACCTGAACCGACACAGAGACCATGTTAGCTAAAACATGATCACCTGGTGTCTCCCACACGAAAAAGGGTTATTTTACTTGCCTAAGGTAGATCCATGAACATCTAGCTTAAGTGGATCAACTAGCTAATTAACCTATAGGGGAACACAATTATGGGATAAAGAGATTGCTACTACAAACCCAGCCTCTACTCACAGGTGAACTTCTATCTCATGAGACTTCTTCTAGAAACTCGACCTCTAATCACGGGAAACCTTGCATCTCAATGTCAATAGCTACTCGTTGCTAAGAATGATTCCCACGAAATAGTATTTTCTTACTTATTCTAATTATCCATGGAAAGGCATGTCATTTTGCCAATCGAACTAGTTCATTCTTATAGCTCTTATTCATTGATTCAATTAGGTAAGAATAGCCTTTCAACCTAAGAATCCTTTCTATGTGATAAAACTTTTCACATCGTGGTTGTAAGTATTTTATGAGAATTCCCTTTCAACAACACAACAACAACATTGGCACTTTACTCTCAAAGCACCCTTAAAGTATTTACACAAGTTTCATAAGATCATGCATAAACTCATGCTTTGCCCTTTCAAGATTCAAAGCCGTATTAAATTGCCAAATCAAGAATTTTAGCATTAGATAGGGATTTTATCATAAATTCAAGCAATTTTATTACTTCATGCTTTAAATCATCAAACTCATCTTTCATAATCAACAACCCAACTCAATGATATCACAATTTGGAAACATGGGGGTTTGCATGGCATCATAAGGGAGTCATCATAAAAACATTGTAAATCATCAATTTATGCACATTTAAACATAATTAAATCATTAAGATCAATAATCAAAATAACCCATGATGTTTAAGGAAAACCCTAGCTAATTGGGGAATCCTACCATTTGAAATAAAGGAATTTGGGAACTCCATGGGTGGAAGGAACCCATGGATGAAAGCTATCATACCTCAAGTCCAATTGTCTATCTTCAATGGAGAATTTAGATCCTTAGCTTGCAACCTTAGGTGAAATCTTCTTCTTTTACTTCAAGTTTCTCGAGAGAGAATATTTGGGAGGATATCTGATTTCTTTCAGGAAGTTTAGAAGAATGAACTAAAGGGCCTAATTTGGGGATAAAAAGGCTTATATAGGTGGTCTAGATGTAGGCAAACGACACCACTTCAATTTAATTAAAACTGGAAAAAACCTTAAGCCCCTAAAATAACAACTGAATTATGAACCACGGAACCCCGACGATGGATCGTTGATCGACTCACGGTCCGTCCTGGTCAACCATGGTTCCACGTCTAGGACTTGAATTCTTGAGCCTTGACCTACGGACCCTCGACCATGGTCCTTGGTCTGACCGACGGACCGTTGGTCAGGCCGTGGTCTAGAGGTACCGAATTGACCTAAGGTGGCCAATCCATGGACCCTCCCTATGGTCCGTGGCTCGATCCACGAGCCGTGGGTAATCGGGTGTGGATGACACCTGCAGTTTCCCAAAAGCTTTTGTTTCTCCTTATTTCGAATGTTGTTACATTACACAGTTTCATGACTTTGGGGATATTAAGTTTGTAACCTTATCTCGTAGACATATTCGTCACCAAGATATTTCGCCTCTTTTTGGCACTCAAACCGATCCTCACGATGGTGTTCCACCGCTTGCTTTCCAAATATACTATACAGAGTTTGAGCACTAGACGATCTGACGGCATCTCTCTTGTGAGACCTCTTGCTTCCTGCTCCTAACTCAATTTTTTACCCATTAGTGCCATTAAAACCCACAAATATTAAACAAAAAGGGAAGACATTTTTTTAATGGGTAAGAGAGGGGTGTCGGAGAGTGGGGCAGTTGGGAGAGAAGAGAGAGGAAAAAATAATTTAGGAAAGATGGGATGGAAAGTTAGGTTAATTTAGGAGAGAGTGATGTTAGGGGAAGAAAAACTATGGAGGTTATGGCAATTTTGGGGAAAAGAGTGAGTAGAAGAGGGAAGAAAATTTAGAGAGAAAGAGGGTTTGAGGGGTGGTTTAGATGATAAGTTGGGTTGGGATGAAGGGTTTTGGGTATTAAATTGGCGATGAGTCCACAAATTGGACTCATTTAGGGCTTTATTTTGATAGGAATAGTGTCCTCAAATGCTTATTTTGTCTCAATATCTGATGAAAACTCTTAAGTTTCAGGTATTTGAAGTTTTAGTTGAAGCATGGACACTTAGGCGTAAAAAGGAAAAAAAAGGGTGAAAAGAACGAAGAAGCTGAAGCCTCCGCATCGCCAAGGCCGAAGGGACAGACTCCGCCCTTTGTTTCAGTACGCGAAGCCTTGAAGGAGCAGGATCAAAAAGGCGATGAAAGGAGCAGTCGGTGTTTCACCGAATAATTCTGCGAAGCAGTACTAATTCACCCAATGACACAGAGCACGACGATGCTGAAGGCTAGTGCAAGACGGCGACGAACTACACCAAAGGGCGAATCGCTGAGTTAATCGGCTATTCCGACTAACCTCGCTGAAAGATCCGCCAGCACTATTTTTTGAAGTCTATAAATACTAAACTTGTTTTTAATTTTTAAAGATTCGAACATTTATTTTAATTTCCAGAATAGAATAGTACTTTTCAAGATATTTTCTCTCAAGTTTGGAAAGGGTTTTTGGGAGACTTGAAGAAAGAAGGATTTCATCTTCCCCAAGTTGGAAGTGAGTTTTCTCCATTCTTCTTCCTTTTCTTAAATCAAGATTTAATTCCTTATACCCATTTGATTTTAGTATCATTTTAGGTGTATTTTGTTATTTCTTGATGTGTGGCTAAAAACCCCTATTCTTGGAGTGTGATTTAGCAAGTATGTATTGATATTGTTGTTAGGTCTTGCTTGTTGATAGGATAGATGTATTTTAATGTTGATTTCACTTAGTGGTTGTGGTTTAATTTAATGGGTTTGTAGTTGCAAATACAAAACCACCCATGTGTTTTCGGCTTGCCTGAGAGGGAGGTCGCGAAACCAAGACTGCTAGACTGATGGCCTAAAGAGTTGGTCGACATGAGGTTCTGCCAGAGAGGGTGAGCCCTAGTCCCATATCCTAACACTCAGCTCAAGAGAGTGACTGGGGTTAGGCGTAGGCTGGCTTTCATGCGGCAAATGGGTGTCCGAGATGAACGCATTTGAAACGGGGTAAGTTTCCTGAGAGGGAAATTATTTCCATCTAAAGCTTAGCCTAGTCACTATTATCTTGCAAATTTCCTATCTAAAGTATGTACCCAACGAGATATCTCAATTTGTATTGCGGTCACACCCTAAGAACTTGTCCCCGTACTTGATCTTCTTATTATATTTTTTGTTTTTTACTACTTGTGACAAAACCCCAGTTGATATTTGACACCTTTCTATCACCCCTTTTTATTTACAATGTTTTTAATCGTTAATGTCTTTAGCTACGACTAGTTTGAACTAAATTTTATTTTTCTACTAATTCTCAAAACCACTCCCTTAGGACACAACCAGAACCCTTGGTTGGGTTACTATATTATCGATGATCATAGATACTCGTACTGTAGGTTAGTATCGTTGGTCACGATAAGCATCAAAATGACGCGTTGCCGGGGAGTGGTGTTGTTTAAGAATTTTTAGATTAGTAGAATTTTTGTTCTTTTTAGTTGTAGTCTACTTACCTAACTCTTTGTTTTGTCTAGCTTGTTTGTGTGTTGAGATAGGATAATGAGTATACATGATGGGGATGGTGGTCCAATGGAGCACCTCCTAGTAGAAGTGATGAGATTCAGGGATCACATCTTGAACTTCAAGCATCTAGAAGGAGAACCTTTTCATGAGTCGTGGCTGAGGTTTAAAAAACTATTGATACAATCCCTAACTCATGAAATCCCCGATTTAGTCCTACTGGAATGCTTCTATAAGAGTCTGAATCTTGGAAACAGAGTGTTGATCGACCAACTTATGCCAGGTAGTCATGAGAAATATCCCTATGAGACCGTAGCCAAATTCCTTGACCTTGTGGCGAAAACCAACAAGGATACTGAGAAGGACCATCAATTGATCATTTTGCTAGGTCAGATGGATAACTTGACCTAAAAGGTCGAGGAACTGGAGGTGATTTCCAAAGAGAAGAGCAAATGCAGGCCACCTATTGAGCAGGGAGGATCTATGGACATTGAAAATAAACATATCAAAGATATGTTATTAACCATTCTTCAAAAGCTAAATGAGCAAGATAGTGTGCTGGAGAAGATTAGAGAAAATGTAGAAGTACTAAACCAGATGAGCGGTTCTCACTCTAGATCCATCCAGCTAATTGAAACTCTATTGGGTCATGTAATGCCTCATCTCCATCAAGCACAAGGCAAGGGGTCACCAAATGATGTTTTGGCTAACCCCAAAGTTGAAATTTAGGTGCTAACCCGTGTCGTGCCACGACGTTAACTAAGGCGCTATTTGGGAGGCAACCCAAAGCCCTTAAATACTGTAATTTTGTCATTTTTGAAATAAAGGTGTTTTGATTTTGTAGGATTGGGCATGAAAAGTTTGTGAAAAAGTGCAAGATGAATTACACAAGTTCCACTGGCGAATCGCCGACTAGATCGGCGACTGCTACCAAGACTGTCGTTTGGATCCTCACTTTGACTGAGGGTCCTGTAAAACTCGGCGAGATAGATGAACACTCGGCGGATCGCCGAGTAGCGAATCAAATCCAACTAATGTCGCCAAATGGATAAAATCTTGAAAGATTTTATAAAACCACGGCTCTAGACTTTCAACCTTTTTTCATATTCTCTCACTCTTGATTTTCGCAAAATCACACCTACTTTGTATTTTCAGAATTTTTGCACCTCGTAAGTATTTTAGCTGCTTTAATAGTGCTTGGATCTGTAATAACTTGCCGCCTAGCATCACAGTTTTGACCTAATCTGCCCAAAAGGTTGGTTCTCCAAACTCTGCATTTAATTATGATATTTATGCTCTCATTCCAAGTAATTTTATCCTATGTCATGTGTTGTGCCTCTCTGATAAATTTAGGCTATTCAGCGTGCTGAGGCAAGCTCGCCGAATCACTTGGCAGTTCGCCCAAGGGACTCCATCTCTCTTTTATATTTATACTATTCGTAGTCAGTGTTCTGTAACTCTCGGCCAAAATCCATGATCGTCAAACGCAGTCGGCGACTCACCGAAGGTCTCCTTGGTCATTATTTGTCTGCATTCCCGAACCTTTCTACACTACATAATTTGGTGGATAAAGTCGTGATCACCAAAGCAACTTGGCGACTCGCCGATCTATCTAGCGAGTTTGTCTGTAATTGCATCCCTCTGAACTTGATTTAGTTGTTTTAACTTCTTCCAGATTCTTTGCAGAAATGGCTAGATCAAAAGTTGCAGGAAGAAGCAAGCCACCTAGAAGTAAGACAAAAGGG
The DNA here is from genome assembly GCA_029582545.1 of Solanum lignicaule. Classification (NCBI taxonomy): domain Eukaryota; kingdom Viridiplantae; phylum Streptophyta; class Magnoliopsida; order Solanales; family Solanaceae; genus Solanum; species Solanum lignicaule. The sequence continues at coordinate 8,114 of JAJOOF010005857.1, forward strand.
ATCACAATCAAAGAGGATGCCGACGTGTTCACAAGCAAAGTTGCTAAACTTTCCACAAATGGTGAAAAAGGGAAGGGCAAACACAAGACCCTTGAATTGACGGATGCAAGCACCGACAGTAATGGCTTTTATAGAAATAACCCCAACCAATCTAAAAGCGAAGATGTGGGTTCTGATAAGGAAGATATGCTAATAGCACAGAGGACCGAGCGGTGAATTAAGAAGCTGAATGATTCATCTAGGGCCGGGACGTACCAGCCTACCACTACTACACTTCCAGTTCCAAATCAGGCAATGGTATTAACACCTCCAGTGCAAGGTTCTCAGCCCATATCTAAAGGCTGAGGGGCTGAGAATTTTTTTAGAGGAAAAGCGTATGTCCATAGAAGGGGTTACAGACAGACACCCAGAGATAATGGAGTATCTGAGATACCACAAGTTTCAAATCTTCACCAAACCCCGTGGCCCTTATATTCCAAACTGGGTAAGAGAATTCTACAGCGCATACAGTGCACTAATACCTCATCAAAAGCAACTAGCAACATTCTTTAAAGAAGTTGACTATGTGGTTGTCAGAGATAGAAGGGTGAAGTGTGATAGTGTGGAAATCAAAGCAATCTTGGGCCTGTCCACAAACATTAGGGATCATTGCCAGTACTTGATTAGAACAAAGCACCTGGATGAGATGAAAAAGTGGTTAGCCTCACTAATTGGAATGAGACTCCCAAGTGGTTGGCGGAAGGAGTTACGATTGAAAAGAAAGAACTAAACATAGCAGCAAGGTTCTGGTTCAGTTTTATCAGCAACACAATTAAGCCATCCCAGAATGAGTCAATCTTTCATCTTGCCAAGGCAGCTTTCCTGGGTTGCGTAATAGAGGAGACTCAGATAAATTTGGGTACAATCATCGCTTCAGAGATACTCATGTGTGCAAGGCAGAGCTGAACCTCACTTCCATTCCTAGTCTTGATCACAAAATTATGCAAACGAGCCCAAATGCCTCGAGATACCAAGAAGGATGTAGAAGTGATTCCCACAACCTCTACTGATATTTGGAAGATCAAAGACGAGTACCTTAAGAATCAAGTAGAAAGGATGAAGAAGGCAGCGATTGAGTTAGTCAACACAGATGCATCGCTTGTAAAGGCATCTTTGCCTGCTCTGGCCTCTAGGCCTTCAGGTATATCCATTGCCACTGTTACTCCCGCTGATACTCCACGTTCTCCTGATGCTGCACAATCACCAAGACCCACTACTGTTGCTGCTGTTCCCCGACTTTCACTCACCCGAGCGTCCCTACTACGGATGGGACAGCTGGCTCTTTCTGCTGATCGTCGAGCTGCTAGCCTAGAGGCATCTGTTCCAGGCATGATTCAGACTGCCTTAGCTGATTCCATGACACCTCTGAGCACTACCATTAATGCCCTAGCAGCCAGAATAGTGGTGTGTGAGCACAACCAAGGGTCCACAGAGGAGGTGATGGTGTTAAAAACTGCCATTGATGAACTAAGAAAAGATGTAGACCACCTAAAGGACACCGATGTTTCCATGGTCATTGGAACAGTAGAGATGCCAGACATGCCTGAATTTCCTCATAAGATTAATGGACATCGGGGTAGGGCGAAGTCGGTAGCCGACCATGAGTCAGAAGCAAAGACTGATGAAGAGACGCATGAAGAGACTGAGGGAATTGCAGATGAAGACTTGACTAAGACGGACGAAATTATGATAGATGATGTTGTGTAAGCTTCTTCGGCAAAATCTCCTACTGCTAGATCCAGTGGAGCTGGTCCTTCAGGGAGTCACTCTGGGTACTGATTCCCAGACAAATGAAGTGACCCATTAGTCAGGATACCCTCTTTACCTCCCTCTCTAACCTTTGCTATCTTCAAAATCTTGGTTAATTTTATTTGCATTTGAGGACAAATGATTTTTATTTGTGGTGGGTGAGGCCCACTTGTATGTGCTATTGGTGATTCGTGTTTTGTATATATTTGGGTTGTCCATTTTTAATTATGTTTTTAAAAACTTCTTTGTGATTGTTTGAGCTTGTGGCTCCATTTATTTTTATTTGCAAAATAATTTTGACCCTTCCAAAAAATATTGAAATTTTCGCACATTTTTGCCACCCCTCGTGAGTTGATGTGGCTATTCTTTTGCAAAAAATTTGAGTCCCAGTTTCGATCAATACAGAGGACTTGAATAGTGCTCTCAATCGAACAAACATGAATGTACGGCTACGATGAGGCCAAATAAAGTTGCATAGATAATATGTGAACTCTTTGCATCTCGTTGTGATTAGCCATTTATCAAATTGATTCTCTTGTAATGATCGTTGCACACTAGCGAAGGTGTGTGGTCTTGTTTGACTTAAGTATCGATGCCTTGTGTGATTAGCTTGCCTTGAACCTTGCATGAATAAACCTAGAATTTTCCCTGTTAGTCTGATTGATTTAAAAAGGTGTGCTCTTGAAATGATCTTAGGGAACTTTAAAGAGTGTGAGCGAAATTCGACATATATATCTTTTGTGGCCTACCCGTAAGAGTGTGAAACTCTTTTGAACACCATTTGAGCCTTACCTTTCTTTGAAAGAATCTTGATGAACCCTAGACCTTACTTGACCCACTACCTATAATCCTCTTGATTTGTGGTTTAGCGAATAGTCAACTTAGGCCAAAAGCCTAAGTTGGGGGTGTGGTAAAAAGGAAAAGGAGAAGTCAAGAATTGCAAGAAAAGTCTCCCTTAACCCTTGGTGTTGCAGAACAATGAAAACAAAATAATTAAAAAATAAAAAATAAAAAATTTGTGGAATAAAGTACCAAGGAAATCGGGTTTCCAAGCAGTTCATGGAGGTGAATGAAAAGATGACTTAGAAGCACTAGAAAATGAATTGATAAAGGAAAAGAAGGGAATGCCTTGAGAATACCACATCTCACGAGAAAAAAGTCACTGAGCCTAAATGACCATACCTTTGCACTCATCCCAATTACATGCCTTAGAAAGACCTTTTTGATCTTGAGTAAGCCGAATCGAAAGTCGATTGGAAAATAAAGGCAAACCTATTGGTAAAAGCATGCATTGTGTTCCTTTTTTTTAGTGTGAGTGTTGCATCTAATTCCTGATCTTGAATTGATTAACCTCTGTGTGTGAATATGGAATCATTCTTGATGTGAGGGCACTTAGATACTTCCTGTTTATCTTGATTGCAGAAGTAGTAAGTATTGTGAGCATGAGAATCTTTGGTAATGGCGTGTCACAACTTGAATATTTGAGTACACAATTGATCTTTGCATAAGTAAATTTGAGTCTGGTTGTGTGCATTCATGGTTTAGTCTTGTGTAGCACTATTTGAGGCACCTTGTTGAACGACTGAACTTGAGTTTGTTTGAGGACAAGCAAAAGTTTAAGTTGGGGGTGTTGATGAGTCCACAAATTGGACTCATTTAGGGCGTTATTTTGATAGGAATAGTGTCCTCAAATACTTATTTTGTCTCAATATCTGACGAAAACTCTTAAGTTTTAGGTATTTGAAGTTTTAGTGGAAGCATGGACACTTAGGCGCAAAAAGGAACAAAAGGGCTGAAACGAACGAAGAAGTTGAAGCCTGCGCATCGCCAAGCACGTTTGGCGATTCGCCAAAGGGACGTACTCCGCCCTTTGTTCCAATACGTGAAGCCTTGAAGAAGCAGGATAAAAAAGGAAATGAAAGGAGCAGTCGGTGTTTCTCCGAGTAATTTCGCGAAGCAATACTAAGTCGCCCAATGACACAGAGCACGACGATGCTGAAGGCTAGTGCAAGACGACGACAAACTACACCAAAGGGCGAATCACCGAGTTAATCGGCGATTCCGACTAACCACACCGAAAGATCCGCCAACACTATTTTTTGAAGTCTATAAATACTAAACTTGTTATTAATTTTGAAAGAGTCGAACATTTATTTTAATTTCCAAAATAGAATAGTACTTTTTGGGATATTTTCTCTCAAGTTTGGAAAGGGTTTTGGGGAGACTTGAAGAAAGAAGGATTTCATCTTCCCCAAGTTGGAAGTGGATCTTCTCAATTCTTATTCCTTTGCTTAAATCAAGGTTTAATTCCTTATACCCATTTGATTTTAGTATCATTTTAGGTGTATTTTGTTATTTCTTGATGTGTGGCTAAAAAACCCCATTCTTGGGGTGTGATTTAGCAAGTATGTGTTGATATTGTTGTTGGGTCTTGCTTGCTGATCGGATAAATGTATTTTAATGGTGATTTCACCTAGTGGTTATGGTTTAATTCAATGGATTTGTAGTTGCAAATACAAAACCACCCATGTATTTTCGGCTTGCCCGAGAGGGAGGTCGCGAAACCAAGACCGCTAGACTGATGGCCTAAGGAGTGGGTTGACATAAGGTTCAGCCCGAGAGGGTAAGCCCTAGTCCTATATCCTAACACTCAACTCGAGAGAGTGAGTGGAGTAAGGCGTAGACTGGCCTTCATGCGGCAAATGGGTGTCCAAGATGAATGCATTTGAAACGGGGTAAGTTTCCTGAGAGGGAACTTATTTCCATCTTAATCTTAGCCTAGTCACTATTATCTTGCAAATTTCCTATCGAAAGCATGTACCCAACGATTTATCTCAACTTGTATTGCGGTCACACCCATGAACTTGTCCCCATACTTGATCTTCTTATTATATTTGTTGTTTTTTTACTACTTGTGACAAAACCCCAGTTGGTATTTGACACTTTTGTGTCACCCCTTTTTATTTACAATGTTTTTAATCGTTAATGTCTTTATCTATGACTAGTTTGAACTAAGTTTTATTTTTCTACTAATTCTCAAAACCACTCCCTTGGGACATGACCCCAACTCTTTGGTTGGGTTACTATATTATCGACAATCATAGATACTCGTACTGTAGGTTAGTGTCATTGGTCACGATAAGCATCAATTGGTAGGTTTAAAAAATTTATGGGCCTAGGATGGGCATGGTTAAACCTGCCTGAAAAATGGGCTTCGGCGTGACATGGGTGCGACACGCCATAGTTGCGCCAAGCCAGCTGCTCTATAGTTTACCTTGTGGCGCGGCACACGTGCAGGGCGCCAAGTTCAACCTTCTACAATTTCCTGTCTGGCGGGGCGGGCCTGCAGTACGCCAGCCAGGACCTTCTGAAGTTTTGGTCCCAGTGTGACGTGTTAGCAGTGCGCCTGCAGACCAAGCAAAAATTTTCCATCATCTTTTGTCTTGTGTGGGCCATTGTGACGGTGTCTTCTCCACTTTATGATATTGTAACACAAACAAATTAGATTAGAGAAATGGTGGGTTGCCTCCCACCCAGCGCCTTAGTTTTGGTCGTGGCACGACTCATTTTTTTCTATATTTTTTGCTTTCTCATTTTTTTAATAGTTTTTAACTATTACAAATGATTCAAATTTAACAAAATCCTAGAAATTAAAAAACCTACACCCAAACTAAATCCTAACAAAATTTAAACTAAACTAAGAAATAAAAGAAAAACAAAAAATAATTAATTATTCCATAATTTCATGGGTTGCTTCCCGTGGAGAGTCTGATTTAAAATTGTGGCTCTTTAATGCCACATCAACCGATGCTTCAGATAATTCTGCAGAAAGTATCACGGGTAAAGTTTCATTGTTGCCTATATATGCATACCTTAGGTGTGTTGGTAGAGAATTAAGCTCTAATTCGGGTGCTTCTATGATCAATGGTTTGGGTGGAGGTCCCAAAAGTCGATCTAATGGTTTCGCTTCGGCTCTCTAGGCTCCAATAAGTGCTATATCAAGACAAGTAGCCAACTCTTGAGCTTCTGTATCTCCCAAACATGTCATGTCCTACCAATACTCTCTCGAATGGATATTTGAAAGCAATATAGTGTGATTCTACGACTAGATCCACAACAGAAGACAACTACTCACAGACATACGATAATTTCAAAGCGCGATAGACATCAAATACTTCTACATTATCATGAGCTCTCATAGTCAACTGCAAAATGGCTACATCAATCCATGCTCACCCCGTGGCTAAGAAAGGTCATCCGAGGATGAATGAAATTTCAGGATCGAGGCTCAAAATTTATAACAACAAAGTCCACAAGAAAGATCAATGACCTCACTTGTACCAACACATCTTCCACTACCCCCTCCGGCCTAGCAACATATCTATCTACAAGTTGTAAGATGATACTGGTTAGTTTTGGACTACCCAACCCAAGTTTCTTGTATGAGGATGTCAACATGAGATTTATACTACACACCAAATCACATAACCCCAGGCATGGACACTTTGTCCAACTGTAATTTGTACAGTGAAGCTACCCAGATCTATCAACTTTTTGGGTAGTCTATTCTGAAATCTGGACCTGCACTCTTCAATAATTGCCATTGTTTCATACTTAGTCAACCTTCTCTTGTTAGTCACTATCTCCTTCACATACTTGACGTATTTAGGAATTCCATACAAAATATTAACCAAAGAAAGATTAATGTGAAGTTTTTTAAGGAGAGAGGGAGAATTATCGAAGCATTCATCTTCATTTTGCTTTTTGAACTTTTGTGGAAAAAGAGGAACTAGTTTTACTTGAGGAACAAGCTTCTGAACATTCTAATTTTTCCCCACCTCATGTTGTTTCTTTTCTCCACTTACTACTTAAGCATTTCTCTTCTTTGGAGCTAGCTCTTCTAATTGTAATCCACTTCTTGTACTCACAATATTTAATTGTTTTGGGTTAGGATCAGTGTCACCCAAAGACCTCCTTGTGGACTCAGATTTGTAGCATTAGCTAATTGTGCAAAATGTCTTTCTAAATTTTTATTTGACATCTGGGTATTTCTCAAATCCTCTCCGAACTTATCTACCTTTGCATTGTTTTTGGTCATCTCGTCCATCAACTTCTTCATTAACTCATAATTAGTCATACCCCCTGTTGGACGTCTTGATTATTACCTTTGCCATGATTATGATATTGCGGCCCATTTCCTTGTGATCGATATTGGTTTTTCCCTTGGGCCTGGTTTTGATTTTGATTTTGATTTTGATTTTGATTTTAATTTCCACCCCATGAAACATTTGGGTGAATCCTCCAACTTGTGTTATATGTATTGTCATAATTCTACATTCCTCTACCCCGTTGTGCATTACCTACATAATTTATGGAGTCTAGATTTGATTCACAACATTGAATCACATACTCTCCACTACCACAAACTTCACACCATCCATGAGGTTGTTGTACCATATTTTCTTTTACATGTTATTTCCCTATTTCTAGTTTATTGAGCTGCGTGGTAATTTGACTTTGTAATGCATCCAATTTAGCAGCCAATGCAGTCATTTGATCCACCTCTTATACTTCTGCAGCCCTTTGCATGGTATTTCTTTGCGAATCTCCATTTCATTCGGGATCCCTACTAATAGTTTGTCTAGGAGTTCAACCAGTTCATTCTAGGTCTTTTCTAAATCTTGCCCACCTCCTGTAGTATTTAGAAGTACTTTTGCATTATATGCAAGACCTTTTATAAAGGTGTGAATTATTACCTCATTTTCCTGGTTATGATGTGGACAAAAAATTAGCATTTGTTTCAATCGATCCCATGCTTGGTACATGTTGTCTCTGTCTCTTTTGTTGAAACTCAAGATTTCACTCCTCAACCTTGAAGTTTTTCCTGATGGGAAGAATCATCTCTCTTCGCTAGATAATCCCATGTACTGATGGAATTTTGTGGCTCAGCTACCAACCACCGCCCTGCTTCCCCCAATAGTGACAATGGAAAAGAGTTAACCTCACCTAATTAGATGATATCTTATGTAGAATTGAAGTGTCGCTTATTTCCAAAAAATTCCTTATATGTACTTGGGGGTCCTCATGAGAAAGGCCAGTGAATTACTAGTTAAGTGAATGAGTTGCACCATTTTGTATTTTAGCTCAATGAATGAGTTGCACCATATTCTATTTTAGCTCAAAACTCCCACCCAGTGGTGGTTTCCTAATACTAGGATCCAATATTGTTGGTGAGTGGGACTGCCACATCACAGATTGGTCTTGCGGCTATCACAATGGTTATCTCTTGCTCTTCGTTCTCCATTTTCTCATCACAGTTATCTGCCAGATTGTCCTCAAGACCTAGTTCTAACTAGTGGCTTGCGTTTAGAGCCGCCAACCTTCTTCCTTAGTAAATAAATTCAGGTTCGTTGATTTGTTCAACCAATTTTCCATTTCAAGCGAGAATTTAGCTCTAATGCCTGCAATACAGAACAACTAAGATCAAGTTACTAACACTTGAATAATAAAATAGTAGACTTCAAAAAATTAAATGTAAATTAATTCAAAAGTTCATGGCAGCGGCGCCAAAAAGTTGTTGTTCCCAAATGCACACACAAGTGTACATGATCACATAAGTAATAAATAACTCTTTTAGAACCGAGTTATCGAATCCAAATGACTTATGATCAATTTATATTAATTCTAATAATTTCACAATTTAAAAATAGTGTCTTCAATATCTTGTGTTTGTTAGATTCCTATTGCAAATAATTCAATTATAAAAGTGACTAATAACGACAACTTCGATTTCGGTGATTTCAAAAATTAATGGATAATTCCAAGACTGCAGCATGCTTAAGGTCATGTATAACATCTCATTCATGAATTAACTACAGTTATCAAACTACTGATTTACAAGATTGATTTTATGACCATAATCTCTCGACCTCTAATCGCCTACTCCAATTGATTGTCTAACTATATCTTTGAGCGGGGATAGAAAAACTCAATTGGAGAGCATTTATATTTCATCCTGTTTCGTAACCAAGCTCGGTGTTCATCGGGATATTAATCCTCAACATGAATGTATACAAGAAATATGCAAGAAAGATCAAATTTTTTGTATTCTTTGGTCTATCTACCTCTCTATCTCTCGAGTTTAAGAATAGACAATTTATTTATCTAAATGGTGGCCAATCAAGAAATACTAAAACAAGAATACAAAAGTAAATTAAGCGATTACAAAATTAATTCATAACAATCGATGTTCAACAATTACCCGTAGATGTAGACATGTAATTTTTTACCGAACTTGAGATTTTACACCACTTTAGTGCATAAATATTGCTTTTATATCTAAAATAGATGTTTTTATTTTATCTTATTTTAGTAAGTTTATTTTAAATCATTTGAAAACTACAAAAAATAGAGTTGCATTATTAGTTAAAGTTTTGTTCTAAAGAAAAGAAAATTTATATAAAAAATACATATTTTTTAATCTAGATTATCAAATAAGCTGGTGTTTCTTAATTATACTTTTGACTTAGATATGTTTTTGTATCAGTTCAAAATAGTTATCTAACATTTTTATTATTATAATATAT
>JAJOOF010005859.1:0-14488 GCA_029582545.1 Solanum lignicaule
GCATATAATTGTTGTTAATGACTTGAATCCGCACTTGAATATGCTAATCAGTGCGGATTTTATTTAATTTACTCAAATTTCTTTACGTAAAATAAAATTAATAGAATAATTAAATTGATCTATTTAAAAAATAAAAAATTACAAATCTATCATTTTATAAATTTCAATTTCTGAAAAATTAAACAAATTTCGTTCAATGAAGTCGTTGGAGTACAAACTTTGAATTTAACGGGTAATAATTTTTTTCTTTTTATAATAAAGTTAAGCATATTCAAGTCATTAGTAGCAATAATATGCTTCATTTTATCCTCCGTTGAATAAAATTATGACTTATATTTTTTTTCTTCGTGAATTTTATTTTAAATCATTGAGGTTAAAGGTTATTCGCATAAGGTTAATTTGAAGAAAAAATAGCGGAGAGAGAGAAATAGTAGAAAAAATTGCTAAAAAATTTAATTTCTCGAGGCATGAATTTCGTTAATATAAACCTAAGCTATTTGTATTAAAAAATGGACAAAAACCAAACCTAATAAGTTTTTGAATACTTACAAGACTAAAATTGGTAAGCTTATAGTTAAGGGACTAAAACCGGTAAATGTATAGTTAAGGGACCAAAGTTGATAAGTTTTTGAATAGTTGAAGGACTAAATCTGTTAAGTGTATAGTTAAGGAACCATTTTAGACCTACTCCTATAGTTAAGGGACTATTTATGTCATTTTCTTCTCGGACTAGTAACAACATGGACAAAGAATTATTGTAAATTTTTAAAAATTGATACAAAGTACCTGAATCAAATATGAGGCAAAAATGAGTTTGACAGTAAATAGGGGTGTGAAATTTTAAAGACACAAGATGTATTACAATGTGTATTGTTATAATTGACTCCAACTGAGGTAAACGTTTGGAAGTGTTGAGCTTAATTGTACCACCAGCAGAACAAAATCAGATTCATATTCAAGTTTTTTTGCCGAGCAGAAATTATAGTCAAAAGCACAATTGTATAAGTTTAGTCATATTTCTCTTATTCTTTACATTACTTGCACATGTCATTTAATGACAAACGGAAGAAAGGAGGAACGATGCAAATGAAGCTTTATGTTCACACAAACCAACAGTCAAAATCTTTATAAAGCTGAGAGCATGTGGCTCATTTGAATCGCCTGATTATGGGATGGCACCAAGCATTGCGGTTGTGTCGAGAGAATGTGTTGCTGGGATGTACTTAATGCCAGCATCAGACATGTATTTTCAGGTGGATGACTGAATCCTCAGCACTGCTCTTTCCATCCCAGAAAGACTCGAGAGCAAATTTCAGCTTTTTCTTTGGGCCCATACAGGGATACCCAACAATGTGAGATGCGATTTATCTGGTTCATAAGAAGCACACAATCAGATATACTCTCTGAACAGACATTCAACCAAGACAGCCTTGAATAGAACACAATAGCTATTAAAGATTCATATAGTTGACCCCAATGAATTTGAAAAGAAGGCTGACAGTAAGACAAGGAAAAGAATAAGCAGTAATGTGCATCTTTCTAGCTTGGAGAATTTGTTTGAATCAGATCAAAGAGACAGGAGAAGATTAACTGTGACCTGATTGGGGGTGTTATTAATCCTTATTGGTGAAGAACATTCCAATTTCATGTTCTTAGAGAATTTAGAAAGGCATTAGTACGTATCATATACAGAGAGATCAATAGCGAGTCAATCATAATCCATGTTAATTCTATTATTAAATAGGAAGGTAGGAGAACAGGAAAAAACTATGGAAGCTACACCAATTAATTAGCATCCGAAGTAGCAACAATAAGCTTATAAATGACCAGAATTCAACACAAGCAGGAAAGCAGAAACGCTAGCCAGAGGAAATTATAGATTGAGGGAAAATCACAAGAAATCTGAAGGAGATATTACCTGAAATAAGTGAACGAAGTGGAAGAAGCAGGTCAAGCACAGAGAGAATGGGAGGAAGATGAAGCAGAAGAGAAAGAAAAGAGAAATCCCAACAAAGATCGATGAAAGTGCAAGGAATACACCTCTGCACATCTCCTTTACTCTTTATGGGGTATTTTTCAGTGTCCCATATGAAGTTTACGTGAGACTTTGTTCAAATTCAAATCAACTGGATGTTGTCATTTTCCTGCAAGTAAATAGGCAATAACAGAATGTTCAAGTTTTTATCTGAACAACCAAACCTAAACCATCTTATACAAATGTCAAAACTAAAGGGCTGCAGTGATACCTAACTTAATGCCTGTAAATTTCAATCATATAAACAAATCAATCATCAACCATCCTAAATTAAAGGCATATAAAGGCTACTAAATAAATAATTGAAAGATGTATCAGCTACTGTGGGGCAGAAATCTTACTTAACATTAACAATGCATATACAAGTAAAATCATAAACAACATACATTCTAAATAGTATATTGTATTTTTTGGGATCTGACCTTTTTTGGCAGCAGAAGATGATTCTCTTATCGCTAGAGCTTGCTGTCTAGGTAAATCAACACCCACTCCAAAACATGATGCTTCTTTCGTGCACTCAACCAAGAGACAGCAGCTTCCTGAATCAACATTTTTCACTCATCACCGCGATAAAAGCATTTCTTTCTTGTCAATTGACAACTGTACATACAGATCATGTCTTCTGAGCTTAATTTTAGAAGCTCTTTCTGCCGACTAATGGTGCTTTCTTTTTTGGGAGGAATAAGTCGGTGCCATCATTTTTTTATCTGATGACATCTCGTACAATGATAACGAAGTTGGAAAACCAAAATAAAGACAACAGGAAATGAGGAGATTGAGCATCCTTTAAACCAATAATACATACCACATGAATGAACAACCGATGAAGTTGCTAAACTATTACTGAACACATCAGTTAGCATAATGTATACAAAAATTGCAGCTCCTATGTTCTGTCAAGGTCTCATAGTTGCTTCAGTAATTGCGCAGAAATAACATAGGGAAGTCTCACAATAAATTAAAGCTCTTGCGAAAAGGAGCAAACTCGGAGGAGAAAAAGCTGTCCAACTCACGATCGAGTTTTAAGGCAAATGAGAAAAGATTTTGCAGCACAAAGAGATCGAGTTAAAGGCAAATTAGAAAAGATTTTGCAGCACAAAGAATTCACACAACAAACAAAGATTTGAAAAACGATTAGCTCCTAAGACCTAATTTCCATAATCTGTAAGCATCATGGCAGTAACAATTGCTAGCTTTGTCATAAAACCTAATCTGTCTAAGAGATTGAAGGAAACAATGGCAAGAAATTAAAGAATCAGCTGAAGATGAAAACCTCGATCAATCTGAAGACGAAACGGAAGTAAAACCAAAGCCAAAACACACAATTACATACATAACGAAGCGACAACCATGTTCAGAGACAGATGACGCAGCTGACTTAAGAATTTAACACGCATTAGACTTAGTTACAGATTGAAGTTTTTTTCCTCGTTGGTGTGATAAAAACAACTCTTTTTTTATCATGTGATAATAGTGTATGTAAATCATGCCTCCTGGTCTTTATTTTAAAAGCTCTCTTTGTTGAGTAATGTCGTTTTCTTTTTCAAAAAGACTCTAAATTCTAGCTCCGCCTTTGGACGATGTAGGTAGCCTATCCTAATGTAAAATATGACTAATTTTACTGCTCGAACCCATGAGTTATAGGTCATTCTAACGTAAGCTATGACTAATTTTACTACTCAAACCGATGATTTATAGGTCATCTTAATGTAAGCTATGACTAATTTAGTGCTCTAACCAATGACTTACCGGTCATCCTAATGTAAGCAGGACTAATTTTACTACTCAAACTCATGACTTATAGGTCATCCTAATGTAAGCTATGACTAATTTTACTACTCAAACTCATGACTTATAGGTCATCCTAATGTAAGCTATGACTAATTTTACTACTCAAACTCATGACTAATATATATCTTAATGTAAGCTATGACTAATACTAATATGTATCATAATGTAAGCTATGACTAATTTTAGTGCTCGAACCCATGAATTATAGGTCACATAGGGATATAACTCTTTACCTGTGATTTAAGGCCCCCCTTCAAATTAACAGCAACAGAGAAGGAAAAAAAATTCTTGCATACATGCACCACATTATGAGGAAAAAGATAAATAATTAAAAAATAACACAGCAATTTAAGAAGAAGTTGGTACCATCGATTTTTTATCCGCAGACATATACTGTATATCTTAAAGCCTAATTTCTACAAGCTTCATCACAATAACATCATTAAATTAGTACAAAACACTGACAATGAATTCAAAGCTCACCTGAGAGAACAAAGAAGCTCAAATCGAAGAAAGAAACGAAGGCGGTGATAAAGATATGGCAGAAGCAGAGAACAGTTAGATAGAAGAAGTTGAAACTGCGAACTTTCTTTTCTCATCTTGAAGCTACGTTATGACGTTACACGTGTAGCAGCAGTACCTAACACGTACTACCCTAATACCTGGAATGACCAAAAAGCCCTTGGACAGCAAGCTGGCAGGACAACGGCCAGCTGCTTCCAAGCCACTTCTATATATAGAGAATTACAGTATATAAGTTAAATCCCTTGTGCTTTTATAAGATCAAAATCCATAAAAAGCTAAGTTGTGCGGACTCTTCACTTTCGATGTTGCATCCGTGTCAAATTCTCCAAAAATAGAATTCGACACACATCCATCAACATTTTCGAAGAGTCTGAGCAACATAGATAAAAAGTATAAAATTCAATGCTATGAAACACTTTGATGCTGCAACAAAGGTTTTACTTTCATCACTTGTCTAATCCTACGTTTAATACCATCTTCTAATCTTGTACACAATTTTTCATCAAGCAAATCAATCTTCCCAGAAGATTCTAAAGCATCACGAACTAGTTTATAAGTATATTCTCTTGGAATCGAACCTTGATCAGCCAATTCGACAAGAAGATCTCTTGCCTCCACCACCCTACCAGTTTCACACATAGCATGAATTATCGGTGTATACGAACTGTTACATGGTAGTACTACTCCATGATTCATTCCTTGCATTCTTCTCAGCATTTTAATAGCCTTATCAATCTCATTTGTAACACTATAATACCTAATGAAAGAATTATACGTAATTCGATTAGGCACAACCCCTCTTTTCACCATATCATCCAACAACTCCAATGCTCTCTCTATCCTATTAGTTTTGCAGCATCCATTGATCAAACTATTATAAGTTACTACATCAGGAACAAATCCTTTGAATAGCATGATGCGAAACAAGTGATTCGCCTCCCATATTCTCCGTCTAATTTCTACAGCCAGTTTCCATACCATATCTACAATAAGAGCTAATCAAGATTGTGTAAGTAAAGACATCAGGTGGACACCTAAAACCAGGCAACTCCATTTGCTCCATCAAGAACTTCGCTTTTTTGAAATTCCCAACTCTACAAAGAGCAAATATGAGTGTGTTGTAAGCATAAACATCAGGCTTACAGTGAAATTGCTTCATTCTGTAGAAAGTAGTCAATGCTTCATTTACCAACCCTTCTTCTCCTAGGCATTTTATCAAACACGTAACGGTCGGTGTCGTCAAAATCCCTCTTCTCGACATTCTTTTGAGAAATTCCCAAAGAAGCTTCGAATTACAAGACCCTTTGGCAAGAACAAGAGACATTTCTCTGCAAGTGAACTCATTGTGAGTAAACCCACAGCGGGTCTCAACCCAATGGAAAAATTCCAATGCTTTCTCCAATCCTAATTGTACCTTTTGAGCATCTCTATGAGCAGCTGGGCCAAGAATAAGTACTCCCTTCCGAGCGTTATGGAACTCTTGTTTTAGGTTTCTCTGCTTTAATGGGGTACGGTGGCGAAACCCATTTTGTCGGCCAATGGATCTTGGGGATTGGAAGAGGAATCTGGGGATTGATCTCAAGACTTGAGAAACTGTTTCTACAGTCCAAATGAGTTGGGGAATTGAAGCCTCAAATGACCGATTTCTGATAATAGCAGCCATAACTTGATCCATAACGAGGTTTTGGATGAAAGGAGAAGAAAGTGATCTTGATAACACGATTCTGCAAAGGAAAAATATTCAAACTTTCATATTATATAATCAACCAAAGCCATCATGATCGCCATCAACACTAAATGAAATGAAATTAGGGGGTGCCAAAATAAATCTCAATCCAATCTATTTAAGTTTAGATGAGTCAAAAAGCGCTAATTGATTAGTTCAATCCATTTCAGATCATTGAGAATTGAGTTAATATATATCTCAAAAGAACTCACAAAATCTTGTAAAAATATTTTCTTAATTTGATAGGTCAACTTGCAGCATTCCACTGGTGGTATACTTTGGAGGCATAATCTAAAATATGTGAAACATACGAGTTAGAAGAAACTTCATAGAGTTAAACTTTATCGCATGAACTAGAATATGAAAGAAGGGTACCTAATGTCTTGTAATCTCAATAGATGAGGCGTGCACATCCTAGAACACTTGAACTCGGTACTCAGTTACTAAGTTTGTCATGCTCAAGCCATACCCTAGGCGTGATCGATACCTAGAACCTTTACTGGTCCCTAGCGAATCTTTGATCTGACTTACTACTGAGCGGAAGACTAAACACTTACATATAAGCTTTAAAAGAGATGAGCATTCAAAACATCTAAAAATACTTTATGAAAAGTTTGAAATGTAAATATGAATCATAATAATAATATTTAAAACATCTGATGATCAAAGACTTAACTGACTCACTAACATGTCTATAAAGCCTCTACTGAACTAAGGTAGGTGCGGAACAAGACCCAAGACTACTTGAATAATGAACTAGAATGTTCTACTAAAACTAAATGACATAAATAAATTGGAGTCCTCCAAAAGTAAGGATGTCTCACCAAAAGCTGATGGAGAGGATCTCAACGAAGCGTCTACTGTCGATTCTGAATACATGTATCTACATCATTAAAAGATCCAGTGCCGAATGGCGTCAGTACATATAATGTACAATATATAAAATAGCTGAATGAAACACTTGTTAGACGGAATATACTTAACTGAAAGAGTAACTCAAAGAACTATAAAATAGATAACTGTAAAGTAAAGCATGCAAGTGTATTGAAATCAATAGAACTTTACAAAGTCATATGGAATGATATCAAATGCTAAAATAGAATAGTTTACTTTTCTTGGGGAGTTTCTCTAACCGACAGCCATCACTATGAGCCTCGTGATGATACCACGTCTTGCCCACATTGCCAGAGCCATTTAATACTTTGTCATGATAAAGGACGAGATGAACTAATGGATCCAATAACTATGCCCTTACTAGGGGATTTATGAGGAGTCGCCCGAATCAACGGCACAATCCTATCCTACGGTGGCTGCAAAGTCATGGAGTTTGGATTATCTAACTCGTACCCAACTCGGTGTTCAATACTACTCTCAAAACATGCAAATATAGTTCCATTTTAGGAAAAAGCTAAGGGTCCACCTGGGGAAGAGCTGAAAATATTGTCTTGACTTGATGTTCTGCATACTCTTTTATCAAAACACTAAATTTACTTTAAAGACTGACTGAAAATCCTTTCTCTAAAATTGATTATCTTTCTTTAAACTAGCCTTGTTTTTTTTCATGAAGATAATACATAATAATTGATATATCAAGGCTTTCATAGAATTCATAATTCAATAGGGTTCATGGGATGAAATAAGCACGATCAATGATTAAGAATCATCCAATAATTGATATACTAAAATTGCATAGGAGCGGCCTTTTACCATGTGCGCACCCAAAGGGTAGCTAGCAGCTGCGGGTTTCCCTTGTCATAAAAAAAATATATATATACTAAAATACCCACAACAAAAATCAAGAATTCATGATAAGAGAGTAAGTAAAACTTTCGAATGTAGTAAACCTTGGGATTGAAACCTTAATTGAACCTTGCTAACTAAAATTTAGATGTATGGCGTGAGAAAAAACTCGTTCACTCACTATGATAGTCTTACATACCATAAGCGCTCTAAATTCTTGAGAATCTTTGGAGAAAAAGATACATTAACTCTAACTAGTTTTATTTCTTACTCTTACAGACACAAAATGGACCATGCCTAAGCACACAGCAGATCTACTCAGCTGCTGGATTAGAAGAGGTGGAAGCAAGAGCCAGAAGAGATGGTGGAAAATCATTCCACATTGCATCTAGTGGACTGTGTGGAGAGAGAGAAATAGCAGACGTTTTGAAGATAAGTCCAATTCCATTCATAGAGTTAAATGGAATTGTATTGTATCTTTATTTTTTTGGTGGAAAACAAACAAACATAGAGGAATTAGAGCTTGTAGATCTGTTAGGCTCTCTGTAAGTAGTTTCTCCCTTTCTCTATTTTTTTGTTTGTTTTGTTCCCTTTTGAAGGTCTCCAGCATATCCTTTATGCTGAGGAATACAACATTACCTTTCAAAAAAAAAACTAGTTTTAAACTAATTTCAACAACGAAATTACATTATTTTAAATAATAAATTAAACTAGGAATTAATTTAATTTTAGTCGAACTTATTTCAACAACTAAACTACATTAACTCTAACTGGTTTTAAACTAATTCAAACAACTAAATCCGTCAACTAAACCACATTATTTAAAATGATAAATCAAACTAAGGGGTCATTAAATTTTATTTGAACTTATTTCAACAACTAAACTACATTAACTCTAACTAGTTTTAAACTAATACAAATAACTAAATCCACCAACTAAATCACATTATTTTAAATAATAAATCAAACTAGGGGTTCGTTAAATTTTATTTGAATTTATTTCAACAACTAAACTACATTAACTCTAACCTATGTTGCTCAGACTCTTCAAAAATTTCAACAGGTGTGTGTCGGATTAGCCAAAAGTAGTGCATTTTGGAGAGTCCGACACGGGTGCGGCATCAAAAGTGAAGAGTCCGCGCAACTAAGACTCTAACTAGCTTTAAGCTAACTCCAACAACTAAATTCACCTATTAAACCACATTATTTCAAATAATAAATTTAAGTAAGGGTTAATGAAATTTTATTTGAACTATTTCAACAACTAAACTAAATTATTAGCTCTAACTAATTTTGAATTAATTCCAACAACTAAATCCACTAACTAAACCACATTATTTCAAATAATAAATTAAAGTAGGGGTTAATGAAATTTTATTTGAACTAATTTCAATAACTAAACTACATTATTAGCTCTAACTAATTTTGAATTAATTCCAACAACTAAATCCACCAACTAAACCACAGTATCTCAAATAACTAATCAAATTAGAGGTTAATTAAACTTTATTTGAATTTATTTCAACAACTAAACCACCTTACTACTAGACTAGTTTTAAACTAATTCCAACAACTAAACCACATTATTTTAAATAACTAATCAAACTTTATTTGAACTTATTTCAACAACTAAACCACCTTAATGCTAAACTAGTTTTAAACTAATTTCAACAACTAAATTCACCAACTAAACCACATTATTTTTTTTTTGAGAATCCAACTAAACCACATTATTTCAAATAATAAATTAAACTAGGGGTTAATTAAACTTTATTTAAACATATTTCAACAACTAAGTCCACCAACTAAACCACATTATTTCAAATAACTAATCAAACTAGGGGTTAATTAAACTTTATTTGAACAACTAAACCACCTTAATGCTAAACTAGTTTTAAACTAATTCCAACAACTAAATTCACCAACTAAACCACATTATTTCAAATAGTAAATTAAACTAGGGGTTAATTAAGCTTTTAACTTTATTTGAACTTATTTAAACAGCTAAACCACCTTAATGTTAAACTAGTTCTAAACTAATTCCAACAACTAAATCCACCAACTAAACCACATTATCTCAAATAACTAATCAAACTAGGGGTTAATAAAACTTTATTTGAACTTATTTCAACAACTAAAGTACATTAACTCTAACTAATTTTAAATTAATTCAAACATCCAAATCAAAGTCTAGGACAAGACAAACAACTATACTTTGTTACAAACTAATTCCAACAACTAAATCAAATTAAAGTTAAGCATCAACACTAGATGGACACAAATTGATCTTGCAAGAAAAGCAGTTGTGTCATGTATAGAATCAACTAGTTTTGGTACTTATGCTTAACAAACGCATTATCCCTAAATTTAAAGTCAAGTGTCAACACTAGATGGACACAAATCAATCTTGCAAGAAAATCAATTTTGTCATCAATAGGATCAACTAGTGTTGGTATTTATGCTTTACAAACACATTATCCCTAAATTTAAAGCTAAGTGTCAACGCTAGATGGACAAAAATCGATTTTGCAAGAAAATCAATTTTGTCATCAATATGATCAACTAGTGCTGGTACTTATGCTTAACAAACACCTTATCTCTAAATTTAAAGTTAAGTGTCAACACTAGATGGACACAAGTTGATCTTACAAGAAAATCAATTTTGTCATCACTAGGATCAACTAGTGTTGATACTTATGCTTTAACAAACACATTATCATCAAATTAAAGTTAAGTGTCAACACTAGATGGACACTAATCGATCTTACAACAAAATCAAATTTGTCATCTATAGAATCAACTAGTGTTGTCACTTATGCTAAACAAACACATTATCACTAAAGAACACTATAAAAATTCAAACAAACCCTAAACAAAATGCAAGTGTTGTACATAGAATAAAAGAAATATAATATATACAATAATTAAACTTTTGGAGGAAAAAATACCTCAACTTTTTTTAATTAGGGATGGAGATGGAAGGGTTGGCGGTAGTTGGCTCGACGGCGTCGAAGATTGGAACCTTTAATTAAATTGTACCCCTGCACTTTAAATTTTGTACACCAAATTTGGTACATTCTATAGTTGTTGAATTTTTTCTTTAAAAAACTACTTTAACAACAAATTGATAGCACAAACAGCTTAGAGAACACATAAAAAGTTACTCTTATAAATCATAAAATGCCATAGTTCAATTTTATTTTTTTTCTCGAGAAAAAAAAAGAGCTAAGAGAAGATTAAAGGCTTTCGGTACGAATTCAAATTTAGTTATATATGGAGGGCCAATTGAGATAAGAAGTACTTTATTGAAAATTGTTATAACTTTGTGTATTGTGTTAAGTGTGGATGCTCAGATATGGAGGGCCAAAAGTTGTTGGGATATAGGTTAGCTAAGTCTAGAGTGGAAGCGGGCTAGTCGTTTCGACGATTGGATGATTCTAACTCACCAGCTCACTCTCCGATGAATTCGCCTTTGGTCACGACTTAAACTAAAAAAATTACTTCGCTTTGTTCTTGTTGTTTATAATAAGAGGGAGGAAAAAGTTCCTCTGTTATAGTGAGAGAAAATGATTAAAAGGGTCCTTAAGCACTAGTGAAAGAAGAAATCTTGGAGCTAGGCAAATGGTCCCAACCCTCATTAAGCACTAGAGCTACATAAACTGTTTTGCAACCAAACAAATCATCAAAAATTGCATCACTTCTCTGCCACTGTTAAGGGTAGAAATTTTACATCTGTAGCCTTAGTCCCTGTTAGTTATCATTGTTTGTTACCCTTACAACAACATCAAGTAGCATAGGTATTTCACCTTGAATGTCATCTGCTTTGAATTTTTTTTGAAGCCTAGAGTCTACCGAAAATAGTCTATCTTCCTTCTCAAACTCCACTTATGAAACTACAAACAAGACATGAATGTGCTAAGAAGTAAACCAGATGTGCTAGTAAAATGTTCACCAGATTTTTCCATGGATTATAAGCACTTGATATGCTCAATTTACACTAGGAATTTTCAGTAAATGAATCAAACAGCCATGAAAAAACAGTAAACTTACGAGCTGCGGCGGCGGCGGCGAGCTGCGAGCTGCGACTAGGCGGTTTCACAATATGAGAAACCACTTGGATTTTGAGGGATTTTGGGAAAAATAATAGCCAGCTAATAATAAAATAACTGACCTATGGAAATCAGATATCTCTTCTTTTTTTAAAATAGTAATAATTAATATCCTGATCACAGGATGTCGATATTTAAAAAAATTATAATATATATTATAGACCTCTTGAGGTCGGTATTGGGAATTAAAATTATTAAATATCTTTAATAAATATCGACATTGAGACATCGATATTATTTAAATTAAATAATAATCTAAATATACCGACCACTTGAGGTCGGTGTTTCTTAATTTATTTTAATATACCGACCTCTTGAGGTCGGTTATATATATGACCTCCTAATTATATAATTTAAATATATCGATCAACAGAAGTTTATCAATATCAAATTTAATATATAAATCTCCAAATAGATTAGTGTTGACACCCAATTTTGGTCCTCCACAATGTATATTAATCATCGAGATTCTTTAAATTTCAAACGATTTGAAATAATTGATTTTATAAAATTCGTAATGTTTTTCAAGTTATTTTATATTAGTTTAGTCACTTTTTATAATCTTAAAATAGTGTATATATATATATTATAAATTTGTATATAATTAGTATATTTTATGAATAGTCGAAAATCATCTCAAAAGATTTTATTTTCTTACTTAAATGTTTTTATTATCAATTTAATTTAAATTATAGTTATAATTTTGAGTTAATTATTTCATTTTGTTAAGCTTAAGAAAATGGTTCATTAATCATGATATTTAATTATTAGTGGAATTTACTACTTTAATCAATTTGAGTACGACCTTAACTTCGATTGAAATTCATATGGTCATTTTCTTAATTGCAATTTTAGCTATTCCTCACATCATCCTAACTAGGGGTGGGCGTTCGATCGGTTCGGTTTTTCCGTTTTTGATTTGGCAAAAATGTGAAACCAAATCAAATTGAAATAAATTCGGTTCGGTTATTACAATTTCGGTTCGGTTTATTTCGGTTTTTGGTTTAACCAAATTTAACAAATAGTGGTGCATTTTCAAAATTCAATCACTTTTGTTCACTTTTTTATGTTTTAAGTACGTCTCACTTTTTTTTCCAAATACAAGGAACCCAAAAACAAACAAAACAAAACAAAGAGCATTATTATAGTTATAACACCAAACAAGCTAAGCTAATAATTTATTTATGGACAAATTACTTAAATACACAACACTTCTTTACCTATTCTCAATATTTCCTACTCTTTTACTAAAATACAAAAATTCCTTATTTTCCCCCAATTCAACTTAACCGGATACTTTATTAGTTTGAAGCAAAATCAGATCTTTCTCATTTCCTAAATTTCGCCCCCAATCTCTCCCAATACAATTTCAGTTATCAAATTCAAATAATTTTGAATTTGAAAAGAATCCTATCACTTTTCAATCGGATTCAGAGTTCAAAATAGGGTTTCTCATCGTCTTCATTATAATCTCAGCCATTCTTTTTCTTTTATTTTGTATCA
Source organism: Solanum lignicaule (assembly GCA_029582545.1). Classification (NCBI taxonomy): domain Eukaryota; kingdom Viridiplantae; phylum Streptophyta; class Magnoliopsida; order Solanales; family Solanaceae; genus Solanum; species Solanum lignicaule. Next base: position 13,430 of record JAJOOF010005859.1, read on the forward strand.
ATCATTTTATCTTGCATTATGCATCTAACATCTAACTAATCTCTAATTTTTTATTCAGAAGATCTGAACAGAAAAGGTTTCAGTTTTAAAAGGCTGTCTATTTCGATAACCATGACAAATTCAAGTTCTAGCAAGAAAAAATCGAAGAAGAAAGTACATGCAACTACTTCAAAAGATCCGAAAACCCTCCAAAAAAGGGGTAGAAAGGTTGCCCCTCCCATTGTTCGACCAACATTACCAAATGTAAGCATCAATTTTTTCCATTTTTTATCATATATCTTACCTCTGTTTTTTTTTCTTAAATATGATGATAAATAATTTTTTTATTTTTTTATTAAGTATCATCTGTGAAATATGTAGTTGTTTCTCAAATACAATATTTTTTCGCAATTTTATTTGTTAACTGTTATTGTATAAAAAGTTAAGAGAACTGTATCTAAGTTAAGTACTTAAATCACATTTATTTTGTAGGTTAGATTTTGGTCACTGTATATAAGGAACAATTCAATTTGTGTACATTTATGTTTTCTTATGAAGTAGTTGTTAGTTAGTATCAAATGAAATGAATATTATTGTATATAATAAAATTGCTTAATTCAACAATTTTGCATCTAGTTTGATTTTTGTACTGTGAATCATAGTTAATGATAAGTCTCCAAATGATACCTAAAAGAACCTATATTTGTATCACATTGAATTATACACTATAATTGATTTTGTGTACATATTATGTCTTCTTGTTATTTAGTATCATATACTTTTTTTATGATTGATAAAAATCATGTATGTAATTGCAGAATGTCAGTTATGTAATTAAACATATTCCAATGAACTGCTTAAAGTTTGGTCCTACCTACAACTCCAATTTATGTAATTGCAGAATGTCATTTATGTAATTGCAGTTGTCTGTAATGCTTCCAAACTATCTTCATGATAGTGGGTTCTTTGATAATACGGGGAAAACTGATTGGGCATCAATGGAGGCGTACAAAGACAAGGAAACTGGTGAACTGTTGGGTCCACAACAGTCGTTTGAGGTGGAATATGCTCAAGACATTA
>JAJOOF010005868.1:0-67776 GCA_029582545.1 Solanum lignicaule
ATATATATATATATATATATATATATATATATATATATATTACTTTTTACTTATATTATTATTATTATTTTATTTAATTTATTTTATTTTTATTTTTGTACAATTTCCAAACAAAATATAAAAATAAAATAAAATGCCCCAGATTTTATTAAGAAAAATAATCCTTTTTATTGTTATTATTATTATTTTTGTTGTGCATACTGTAGGAGAGACAGGGATTCAAGAACTTACCATCGTGGCGTTTGTCTCTTGCAGATTACTTGCACGATTTTGCTTTGTACCTGTTTTGAAACAAAGAATGTTTTGTTAGTTTTTCTAAATGGTGGTTGGTTTGTGACTGATGAGTCCACGATTTGGACTCATTTAGGGCTTTATTTTAATAGATTTAGTGTCCTCAAATGTATATTTTGTGTTAATAACTGATGTAAATCCTTGAATTTCAGGTATTTGGATTGAGGAACAAAGCATGGACACTATTGAGCAAAAAGGAACAAGGCAGCTGAAGAAAAGAGAACCTGAGGATCGCCTAATCCATTAGGCGAATCGTTGAATGGCCATTGTCTCACCTAATGTTCCAATGTGCCAATCCCTGAAGGAGAAAATCAAGTCGGTGATTGAAAGGAGTAGTCGGCGAGTCGCCGAACAGTTCTGCGATGCAGTGCCATATCGCCCAAAGTACAAAACCTGAAGATGCTGAAGGCCAAAGAAAAAGGCGATGAAATTGACCAAAGGGAGGATCACCGAGTGGATCGGCGATCCCAACTTATTGCGCCGAATGGTCCTTCGCAGCACAATTTTTGACAACTATAAATACTTGTTTAAATTTTTAGCTTAGTATCTAATCTTTTGTTGAATCATATTATTATTCAGTTTTTAAAGTTTAAAGCTGAGAACTGAATAGGGAGACAATTTTTCCTTAGCTTTGAAGATTTTCATTTCTAAGAAATTGGAAGTGGGTGTTGGAGATTCTTCATCTTAGACCTTTGTAAAGACTATATTAATCCTACCCAGTTGATGGAAACACAACTTGGTAACGATTTTTACCTTTTTACTATGTCTAGCTAAAACTCCAATTCTTGGGGTGTGATAATGTGATTATTGGTTGATTTAACTGTTGGGTATTGTTAATTAATAGTTTATTTGCTGTTTAAAAGTGATTTCGTTCAGTAATTGTGGTTGAATTTAATGGATTGTTGCAAATACAATCTTAACTTCGTGTTTTTGGCTTGCTCGAGAAAGAGGTTTTAAAATCAAAATTACTGAATCGATGGTCTGTGGGTATTGGGTTGCCATGGGTTCAGCTCGATAGAGTGAATCCTAAACCCTTTTCCACACATTCAGCTCGAGAGAGTGAATGGACTAAAGCGAAGGTTGTGCTTCATTGTTGCTTATTGGTGTTCGAGATAAACCAATTTGATTCGGGGTAGATTGTTCGAGAGAAAGTTTATCCCTTCTAAAGTCTAGCTTATTCACTGATTTGTAGTTGTTTACTATTAATTGCAAATACCCAGTTATTTACCTTAGCCCATAATCCAATCACATCCCAAGAATTCCGTCTCCATATTTGTATTTTCGTGTTATTTGTTGTTTTAGTTGATAATTGAATATAAAACCCCCTTTGATATTTGACACTTGTGTCACCCCAAACTTGTATTATGTTTTTCTTCGTAAATGTTTTTAGCTATGAATTATGATTGACTTGAGCATATTTATGCTTTTCTATTGATTCTTGAGTACGAACCACTCCCTTGGGACTCTACCCCAACTCACTAGTTGGGTTATATTACTATTGAACGATCGTTGACACTTAGTATTGGATGAAGTGTCCTTGATAGCGTTCTTATTAGTGATTTCGAATATCTTGTGGAGTTTGACTTTGAATCTGTCTCGCTTGGAAAATTCATTCTATTGATGATTGTGTGAATAGCTTGAAGATACTCCAGAAACAGTCCTTATCTTCCCTTGAAACACTCATCGTGAACATTTTGACCCACTACCATTTTGTAGATGTTGTGTGGTTCATCCTTTTCAAAGCAACTCTCTTGCTTTACCAATTTTCTCACGGTATCAATTTTTGATTTTATTTTGTCTCGAATGGTTCACATCCCTAGTCAATGTTGTGCATGCTGATGAGTCCACAAATTGGACTCATTTAGGGCTATATTTTGATAGAATTAGTGTCCTCAAATGCATATTTTATCTCAATATCTGATGAAAATCCTTAAGTTTCAGGTATTTAGAGTTTGAGGCAAAGCATGGACACTACTTGGCAAGAAGGAACAAGGGGGATGAAAAGAACAAAGACATGAAGGCCTGAAGATCTCCGAGCCCAGTTGGCGAGTTGCCGATGGGCCTGGAGATCGCCTTTTGTTCCAGTGTGCTGAGACTTGAAGGAAAAGGTCAAGTTGGTGATGTCATGGAGCAGTCGGCGCGTCGCCGATCAGTTCCGTGAAGCAGTACCATATCGCCCAATGACTCAAAACGCGAAGAGGCTGAAGGCTAAAGCAGGAAGGCTATGAAATCGACCAAAAGGCGGATCGCCGAGCGTAACGGCTATCCCGACTAACTGCGCCGACCGGTCCTCCGCAGCATAAATTTTCAGACACTATAAATACTTGTTTAAATTTCTAGTAAAACAATATCACTTCTATTATTCGAACTTTTTACAGTTTTTGGAGAGTTTTAAGTTTTAGAGTGTTTTGGAGACTTTGTTCTAAGACCTTGAAGATTCAAAGGGTTTCAATTCCAAGAAATTGGACTTGGGTCTTGAAGATTCTTCACTCTTGACGTGTTTTAAGACTTAAATCTTCGTACCCAGTTGATGGAAACTGACATTGGTATACATTTTTATCTCTTTTACATGTCTAGCTAAAAACCCCAATTCTTGGGGTGTGATTTTGTGAATATGGGTTAAATTATCTGTTGGGTCTTGCTTATTGTTGGTTTATTTGTTGTTTAAATGTGATTTCGTTTAGTAGTTGTGTATGAACTTAATGGGATTGTAGTTGCAAATACGATTTCATCCTAGTATTTTTGGCTTGCTTGAGAGAGAGGTCGTAAAACTAAGACTACTAAATTGATAGTCGGTGGTATTGGGTCGACATGGGTTCAGCTCGAGAGAGTGAACCCTAGTCCTTCTCCCACACATTCAGCTCGAGAGAGTGAATGGGGAAAGGCGGAGGTAGTGCTTAATGTGGCAATTCGGTGTTCGAGAGAAACCGAGTTAATTCGGAGTAAGTTGCTCGAGAGAGAATTTACCCCCACTATAGTCTAGCCTAATCACAAATGTTCAACAATTTACTATTAAAAGTATGTACCCGATAGTCTAGTTTATCCCGTATTCCTATCACATCCCAAGAATTCCGTCTCCATATCTTTTTTCCTTATAATTTTTTGCTTTTTTTAGTTGTTAATTAATACAAATCCCCTATTGATAATTGACGCTTGCGTCACCCCTTAGATTTATTATGTTTTTATTCGTTAATATTTATAGCTATGATTAATTAGAACTTGATTTTATTTTTCTATTAATTCTCAAAACCACTCCCTGTGGGAATGATCCTAACCCTTGGTTGGGTTATATCACTACATGCGATCGTTTGGCACTTGAACTGAAATAGTGTCAGTTGATTTTGTCGAACATCAAAATGGCACCGTTGCCGGGGATTGGTGTTATTAGAGAATTTGTAGTTAAGTAGGATTTTCATTCTTGTTAGTTGTAGTTTTACTTACCTAATTTTTAGTTTTGTATTTTGCTTGTTTGAGCTTTGAAACAAAGGAGGTGAGTATGTCAAGCAGTACTCGTGAGCAAATGAAGTTTCCTCCATTAGAAGTAATGATGTTCAGGGATCGTATTCTAACTTTCAAACAATTGGAAGGTGAACGGATTCATAAGGCATGGGCAAGGTTTAAATCGATTTTGATTCGATGCCCCACTCATGAAATTCCCGATATAGTCCTCCTGGACTGCTTCTACAGAAGTCTTTGTCCCAAAAACAAAGCATTAGCTGACCGACTCATTTCGGGTGGTATTACACATCAGCCCTATGCGATAGAAGCCCACCTTCTTGATCACATGGCTGAAGCAAACCAGAAAGTAGAGAAGGACTTCATGTTGGCCGCACTGATGACTCAGATGGATGAGTTGGCCAAAAAGATAGTGGAGATTGAAGTCCAATGCAAAAGGAATGACATATACGTTTCCCCTCATGAGCGAAGAAAGCCCAAGGACAATGAGGGTAAACGTGTTGAAGAAATGCTCTTAATCATTCTCAACAAGGTAAGTGAGTATGATATGGTGCTTGAAGAAGTGAATGAGAACATCAAATTGATGAAACAAATGATTGGTTCTCATTCTAGATCCATCCAGCTGCTCGAGAACCTCACAGGTCATGTGATGCCTGATCTCCATCCGACACAAAGCAGGGGGATGCCAAGTGATGTTTTGGCTAACCCCAAAAGTGAAGTTTAGGTGTTAAGCCTCGTCGTGCCACGGCGTTAACTAAGGCGTTGTTTGGGAGGTAACCCAGAATCCTTAAATGCTTTAATTTTGTTTAGAAATAATGGTGTGTTGATGTTGTAGGTTTGAGTGTGAAAAGTGTTGATAAGTGCAGGTTGGCGAGAAAATGTTCCATCGGTGCATCGCCGATTAGGTCAGCGATCCCGATGGAGAGCGCCGTTTGGCCCCTCACTTTGATTGGAGGTCCTGTAAAACTCGACGAAGTAAGTATTAACTCAGCGCATCGCCGAGTATATCGGCGGTTGCAACTGACGTCACCGAACGGACGTGAATTGGATGGGTATTAATAGCCAAAGGTTTTAAAGTTTCGAAGTCTTCACTTTTCCCCGATTTCAAACTTCACAAATTTGCCCCTAGTAAGTATTTTCAATACTTTTGCATTCCAAGTATTTTGGTCGTCGATTTGTGCTTGGAGTTGGATTACATTGCCGCCTAGCACTTCAATTGTCATTTTAATCGGCAAATAAGGTTAGTCTTATGAACCCCGGACCTATTTTTATTCATTCTCGTATGCAAATAATTTGATCATATTGTCATGTGATGTGCCTCTCAGATAAGATCTGCTTGTTCAAATGCTTGTTTTAATTTGAAATCCCATATGCCTGTACGTTGAAGTGATTTAAATTTTGTGTGGTTGTGCTTGCATGTTGTGTAGTTTGGTGGAATCAGAAGAAATCTGAGTATCCCGGGATGATGAGTGTCGTGGGTCTTAGTTTAATTTCACTAGTGAAATTGTTAATTTTGTTTTTGGGGGTTGCGGGGTCAAATTCGAGAAAGTGGTTGAAGGTAGGCACATTGGGTTGTTTAGCGAGCTGGGTCTAGCTCGCCAAACTACTCGTCGGTTTGCCTAATACCCCCATCTCACCTTTAATTTTATGCTAAATAAGTAGTTGAAATCTGTAACTTTCGGTGAGAAACCTGAGGTCGCCTAAAGCACTCGGCGACTCGCTGAAGGTAGTTTTGATCGCCCTTTGTCTCCATCCCTGAACCCTTATTGCACTGTAACTTTCGGCAGATTGCTCGCCAAAAGTAGTCGACGATTCGTTGAAAGGGCCCTCTCATCACCGACTTGCGAAAACTTTTGAGCCAATCCCTTCGGTAAGCCCGATCCAGTTCGCCAAAGAGATTCGGCGATTTGCCGACTAGTTTGGCGAATCTATCTACTACTGATTGTTTGCATTTCTGATTGAATTGTTTCTAACTTGTTCCTGATGTATTGCAAACATGGCTAGACCCAAAGTCGCAGGTAGAAACATTCCACCCCGCAATAAGGCAAAAGGGATTAAAATCAATGAGGGTGCAACTGTATCAAAAGGACAGGCTACAAAACTTTCCACAACTGGTGGGAAGGGAAAAAGAAAAGGAAAGGCACCTGTTTCTTTAGAAGTCAGCTCCGACAGTGAAGGCAGACATAACACTTACCTCACTGCTTCAGAGAGTGAGGGTGAACAACAGGAGAACTAAAGTGCAACCTCTAGTGATGATGAGCTGATAATAGCATAGAGGGCAGAACTGCGATATAAGAAGTTGAATGATCCATCTAGGATCAGGAATCCTCCACCTACCACTCCTGCTCCTCCAGTTCCAGATCAGGCAATGGTGTTTGCACCACCAATACAGGGTCCTCCTCCTAAGTCAATGAACATATTAAAGATGGAGGGATTAAGGACAATTCTTAAGGAAAAGCGTCTCTCCATGGATGGAGTGATTGATAGGTACCCCGAGATTATGAGATGTCTGAAATCTCATAACAAAGCCACGTGGCCTATATAATCCAAGTTGGGTTAGAGAGTTCTATAGTGCATACAATGCCTTGATTCCATAAAGAAAGAAACAAGCATCGACATTCAAACCAGTCGACTATGTGATAGTCCGGGGTAGAAAAGTGTCATGTGACAGCACCACGATAAATGCAGTCTTGGAGTGCACAAATAATATTGCCGACCCTCACCAATACAGGATGAAGACTGAGTCATTCGTGGATATAAAGAACTGGCTGGCCCCTCTTATCTATGACATCACTCCAAAGTGGTTAGAGGTAGGGGCCATGATATTGAAGAGGGACATGCATGTAGTTGCAACGTATTGGTTTGGATTTATCAGCAGCACTGTAATACCATACCAGAATGAGTCCGTTCTTCGCCACTCTAAGGCGGCCTGTCTTGGCGCAATCATTGCACGAGACCGAATAAATTTGGGGATGATCATTGCTTCAGAAATGCTCATGCCTATAAAGCAGCACCAAACCTCACTTCATTTCCCGGTATTGATCACTGAGTTGTGCAAATGCGCTCGAGTTCCTAGAGATGCAAAGAAGGATGTGGAAGTGATTCCCACATCCTCCACTGATATCCAGAGGATCGAAGCTGAATATCTTAAGGATCAGGCGGAGAAGAAGTAGAAGGAAGCTACGGCCACTGAATCCATACCTGCAGAGGCATCTTTGCCTACTCCGACCCCTGGGCCTGAAGGCATATCTAATTCCACTGCCACTCTTGCTGACACTCTAGGTTCTTCTGTTGTCGTGTTACCGCCCAGACCTACTATTGTCGTTGCATCCCGTGAGCCGATCACTCAGGCATCCTTGATCCGGATGGGACAGCTTGCCCAGTCTGTTGATTGTCGGGCTGCCAACCTAGAAACCTCCATTCCAGGCATGATTCAGACTACCCTGACTTATGTTGTGACACCGATGAGAGCTACCATTGACTCCCTTGAGGCTAGAATAACGGTGTGTGAGCGTGACCAAGGGGCCACAGATGAGGTGACAACATTAAAGGCCGCTATTACTGCTCTGAAAAAGGAAAAAGTAACTACTCATTTCCCTCGAACAATTTTAACTTCTGTTTTTTTAAATCAGTTTTTAAATTTACTTATTGTCTTTAGTATTTTTAAATTGAAAATAACTAAATAACACAAATTGAAATTTTTTAAAAATTAAATTTTTTAAATTGAAAATTTTGTGTTGCTGACACATGGCACTTTTTCTTTTCTTATGATTAGGGGTGTTCACGGGTTGGTTTGGATCGGTTATTGGCCAAAATCAAAACCAAACCAACTTAATCGGTTTTAAAATTATCAAAACCAAACCAAACCAAATATAATATACATTTACCGGTTTGGTGGTTATCGGTTTCGGTTTGGTTTGGTTCGGTTATTCGGTTATTAACCATACACAAAAATTAAAGAAACAATTCATTCAAAATGTGAAAAAAGTGACAACAATCCATTCAAAACAAAAAATAGTTAGAATGACTTAAATTACCGAACTTTCGATCACTGAATTTACTATCAATAAAACTTTAAAATTCACTATATTGGCCTAGAAGGAAGAGACAATAACATTTTCAGTCATACAAAGAATTGTCATAGACACTCATATTACATGAAATCAATAAGATAAATGTGTTCGCCTTGAGCATTCTTGCTTTCAATAAGTAAAATATAAAGAAATTTTAGTGAAAACATATATAAGATCTTTAAAATTGTTTATAAAAACAATATATTAAGTATGTATATTAATAAAATATATGTATATAATCCATCGGTTCGGTTCGGTTATTTCTTCAGTTTTTTCGAATAAAACCATAACCAAACCAAATACTACCGGTTTTCAAAAATCTAAAATCAAACCAAACCAAACCCAAATAAAATTGGTTTTAGTTTATCGGTTTGGTTTGATTTTTCGATTTGAATCAGTTTTTATCTAAACCGTGAACACCCCTACTTATGATATATAGATAGCTTCTTTTATTAAATATGGCATGTTGTATGGATATAATTAAATAAATTAAAAAAGAGAAAAAGTAACTACCCATTTCCCTCGAACAATTTTAACTTCTGTTTTTTTAAATCAGTTTTTAAATTTACTTATTATAATTAGTATTTTGAAATTGAAAATAACTAACTAACACAAATTGAAATTATAACAAAATTAAATTTTTTAAATTGAAAATTTTGTGGTGTTGATATGTTGCACTTTTTCTTCTCCTATGATATATAGATAGATTTAGTAAATTTACCTATTATATCTAGTATTTTTTTAGTTATTTATTTTCATTTTTATTTTTAGATTTTAAATTAAATTTACTAATTTAAAATTTCTGTTTTCCTATTAAAATCCACAGTTATTAACTTCTTCTTTTAAATAATTTTTTTAATTTATTTATTTATTATTAGATTATTTTATTTTAATTAATTTTTTTTCTTTCTTTTATTAAATAGGGCATGTTGTATGGATATAAATTAATAAATAAAGAAAATGTAAAAAGTAACTACCCATCCCTACGAACAATTTTTAACTTCTATTTTTTTAATCAATTTTTAAATATACTTATTATATTTAGTATTTCTTTAGTTCTTTATTTTATTTTATTTTTTAGATTTTAGATTAATTTTACTAATCAATAAATTTTGTTTTCTTACGAAAATCCACTGTTTTTAACTTTTTCATTTTAAAAAAATCATTTTTAAACTTATCTATTTATTGATTATTAGATTATTTTTTTATTCTTTCTTTTATTAAATAGGGCATGTTGTATGGATAGAATTTAATAATTTTTTTTAAAAAAAAGTAAAAGTAATTACCCATTTTAACTTCTGTTTTTTTTTTTAAATCAGTTTTAAAATTTACTTATTATATTTAGTATTTTACAATTCTTTATTTTTTTAGATTTATATTAATTTTACTAATCAATAAATTTCGTATTCTTACGAAAATTCACTGTTTTTAATTCTTCTTTTTTAAAAAATAATTATTTATTTATTATAAGATTATTTATTTATTCTTTTTTTTATTAAATAGGGCATGTTATATGGATATAATTTAACAAATTAAAAAAGGAAAAAGTAACTACCCATTTCCCTCGAACAATTTTAATTTCTATTTTTTTAAATCAGTTTTTAAATTTACTTATTATATTTAGTATTTTTAAATTGAAAATAACTAACTAACACAAATTGAAATTATTTAAAAATTAAAAATTTTAAATTGTAAATTTTGTGGTGCTGACACGCGACACTTTTTCTTCTCATATGATATATAGATAGATTCTTTTATTAAATAGGGCATGTTGTATGGATATAATTTAATAAATTAAAAAAAGGAAAAAGTAACCACCCATTTCCTTCGAACAATTTTAACTTCTGTTTTTTTTAAATCATTTTTTAAATTTACATATTATATTTAGTATTTTTAAATTGAAAATATAATTAACAAAAATTGAAATTATTTAAAAATTAATAATTGAAAATTTTGTGGTGCTGACATGTGGCACTTTTTCTTCTCCTATGATATATAGATAGATTTAGTAAATTTACCTATTATATCTAGTATTTTTTTAGTTCTTTATTTTCATTTTTATTTTTAGATTTTAAATTAATTTTACTAATTAATAAATTCTGTTTTCCTACTAAAATCCACAGTTATTAACTTCTTCTATTAAATCATTTTTAAAATTTATATATTTATTATTAGATTATTTTATTTTAATTGAGTTTTTTTCTTTCTTTTATTAAATAGGTGAGAAAATGGCCAAATGACCACCCAATCTATAACTAGATTTCCAACTACACACTTATACTTCACGGGGGTCCTATTATCCGCTATTTTAAAGTGAAATTATTTCCTCCCTGAAATGTCATTATGAGGCATCTGTCTTGTGGTGAAATACACGCACTTGACACGTGTATTTCACCATTTAATGATTTTTTTTAATAAAAAAGTTCTCCTCCTTCCTCTTTCTTTCTTCCCCAATCATTTCTTCAACCTAACTACACTAAACATCATTTTTTACCTCAATAATTTCTATATCTCTAACATTTTATAAAAACGAAAATTCAACTCACCTTTTCATCTACTCTGAATCTCTAGAGTCTAGAAGATAGCGGTCCTAATTAATTAAATCTTTCATCCAACTAATTCAACAATTTTCCACATTTTTTTACATTTCGTTTGATTTTCTTCCTTAGACAATTTCAAATACACATTAAATGGGTCATGAACATTCGAGATCAGATTCATCCCTCGAAGATTTCACCGACAACTCAAAATAATCGCGGATGAGAAGACCAATTTGTAACACCAATTTGAGAAACCTCTCTCTCTTCCCCATTCTTTATTATTTCTCCCTCTAAATTTTTCATGATTAATTTATAATTTGAGTTTTTGATTTTGATTCTTCATGAATTTTAGGAGAACATGTAGAATCCTTCTTTTAAAATGTAGAAGAAATTGTTTTGCTTTAGTTTCTTTTATTAAGTTTGAAAATATTTTTTAAATATAGAATTACTTCACTTTGATTTTGTTACTCTTGAATCCATCACCTTAAAAAAATAAATTAATGGGTATCTTTTTAAAAAAAATAATAATTTAATTTGTTAGATATGTCCTAAATAAGTTTATTGAAAAATTATTTATTCATTAAATGCATTTGTTGTTGATAATTTTTATTTCAAACATCCATTGAAAAAGCTTCAACAATGATAATGGTGAAAATTGTTGTATAGATAAATAAGAAGAAAGAGAAAGAAAAAAGAAAATTAGAAAAAAACGGAAATTAAAAAATAATAATAGGTGAAATACACTCTTTATGTCAACTCAGCACTTAAGGGGTTATTTATTCCATTTTAAAGTAGTTCAAGGGGGTAATAGAACTCCCGCGAAGAATAGGTGTGTAATTGAAAATCCGGTAATAGGTTGGAGGGTCATTTGGCCATTTTCTCCAATTTATGAAGAAAAAGATATGGAGTCATATATTCTTTGATGAAATACTAAAAATTATTTGGTGTTTGGTTAATTTTCTAAATTAAATATTTTTTCTAAAAAAAAATATCGAGTCAAGAATTTATTGAAAAAAATATTTTTGTATATTATAAAATAAAGATAGAGATAAAATTGTATATGTTCTAGTAAAGTAATTAAGAGAGAATTAGACTTCCTAGTCCCTGTAGAATAGCAAGTTCCCATGAATCTAACACTTATGTAACAAAATTAATTATATTTTCTCTTAGCAAGTACCACCGTCGACATGTGTTAAGGGTATTATTGTCATTTCACTCTTTAGCTTCCTTCTGGCTCAAATAGAAAACTACAGCTTCCATCTTCCTCCACCTCTGTTGTTTCCAACAGTAAACCACAGCTTCCATTTTGCTCTACCTCGGTTGCTTGCAAGATTTCATAGCTGTCTCAATGTTCTTGTGCACTTTTTTTGTTCTTCTTCGATTGCAGAGGTCATTTCAACTTTATTAAGGTAAGTATTTGATAAAGCACATGCAGATTTGCTTAGGTTTGACACCGTCTCCTCTTTCTTTTAATGTTTTTTGGGTTATTTCCACCCAAAATTTGGCCAATTATTCAAATGGGTATGTAGGATTTTGATAAAATTAATGCTTTTACTGTTATGGGTTATTTTATTTTTTTTGATAACTGAGAAATTCGTGACCCGCCCTTTGGACCAATCACAGCTTTCTAAACTCGGTGGATAATGGGGCCTCCCCTCTACTCTTCTCCACTTAAATACCGGGCTTCGCTTTGCATGGTGTGGGATTTGAACCTGCGACCTAAGCCACAAATCCTCCACCTTTTGCCACTTGAGCTAGGCCTTGGGGGCTTTACTGTTATGGGTTATTTCCACCCAAAATTTGGTCAATTCTTCAAATGGGTATGTAAGATTAATGCTTTTACTGTTATATGGATTCATATGATTTTGAGATTTTGGTCAAATTCGTGCTTTTACTTTTAGCTGAATTCACATGCCAACAAAAGGATGTTGGCTGAAATTTGTTGATGCCTTTCTTCTTTTGGGAATAAATAGTCAATAAATCCAACTTCTTCACTATGTCGAACGAGGTAAAACATTACGTCGCACTTTTGTAAGCTAAATCAACAAATGAGCATGTTGTAACCCGAAAACTTCATCTTAGCAGATTAGTACTAGCTAACATCAGATAGGCATAACACAACAGACAAAAGATATTTCCATTAAAGCACGGAAATACGCAGCACCACAAATTAGCTTTCAATCGAGCATTTTCATTCGTGCATACATGTCTTATCTGCGTGTGCAATTTCTTGGCTGTCTGTATGCAGATGACACGTTCAGAGAAAAAGAACAAATGCCCATCTTTCTCTAATACAACGACTGAGATGAGATTCAATCGGTGCAAATATTATAAAGAAATGTTGCCAGCTCAAAAAGAGACATTACTATTACAAAGGCACACAAGAGACCTCGAGTCAAGAAGACGTCTTCTACAAGTTCCTGTCATGATGAGAGAGCCTTATGTTACGTCAACAAAAGGTTAGTACGTTAAATTTATGCTCTTTAGATACTTGTATGCCTCTGTATGCGTATGCAAATTATATACATGCATGATCTGCTTTGACGCACTTCATCTTTATATATTAGCTGTTACATGTGAAGTTCATACTTCAGCTGTCACTTCTCCAAAAGGGAAAAGTTTGTTTCTTCCTTCCTGTGTCTTTGAAACAGGCGAGTATAACAATCATATTATTTTTGTTAGCTTTCGGGAGCCATAAGGCATTTGCTTCTCTAATTCATAACTACTTCTATATTAGGATCCATGTCAGCCACAGCTCCTGACCCCTGTACTCTTACCACGGCCAATATATCAAATAGAGGTCTGTCTTAATTTCAACATAGAATACTATTCGTTATTTTCCTCACATAGAATAGTATTCACTATTTTCCTTTCAGCTTTAACCAATCCTGTGATATTTAGGAAATAGGTCTAGCAGAGGTTGTCACATAAATGTTAATGAATCTCAATCTGAGTATATATCTCTCAAAGTTGTCCCAAATTGTAAATTTTGTGGTGCAAAAAGATTTAAGTATGAATCGCCTGGATTTTGTTGCGAAAATTGCTCGATTAAAGCTTACATCACATAAAATGCCTACAGAACTAAGAGCTTTATTTTTAATTTCTTCCGAAGAGTCTGAACATTTTCGAACATATGTTAGGACATACAATAATATGTTCGCTTTTACTTCACTTGGTGTAAAATATGACAAAGACTTGGCTAAGAGATATCATGGTATTTATACCTTTAAAGTTCAAGGAAAAATGTACCACTTCATTGATGATTTATACCCTGCAACTGGAAAGGGAAAAAACTTCCAACTATACTACTAAGACAATGAAAATGAGGTGGCAAATAGAATTGCTTGTTCCACTAGAATTCACGAAAGCATGATAATAAAATTGATGAATATACTGTAGGTTAATCCATACTTTTTCTTCCTGAAATCTCTAACTGATGTATCAGAACTATCACTATTTACATTGCACTGCAATGTGATTCAGGTTTAGATCAACGAGTATATAACCTACCTACTACATCAGAAGTTTCATCAATATGGGTTGATGAAGGAATACATACTATATTGAAACCTTATATTAGAATTTACCCTCACAGTAATAAAAGTCAATAAGTTAATTGCTACTATGGATGCTATGATCCCTTACAGTACCTGCTGTTATTTCCATATGGTCAAGATGGGTGGCATTGTGGTATTAAAAAAATACTACAGCCAGAGAATACAATCAGTTGTCATGTCTACTGTGAACGGGAATACTTGCCCAGTGTTAAAAACATGTGCACAATAGATAACTTTCTTGATATGGAAGCTGAAGTGCTCGAACAACAAAAGAAAAAAAGAAATAATGTGTTTTGCTGTGAATAATATTATTACAAAATTCAAATGCGAGATGATGAAAATGATGAACTCTTACATACTGGAAGAGTTTCCCAACAATATATCGTTGATGTATTCATAAAACTTGACACACAAAGGCTAGATTTCTTTTTCTTCAATCCAGACTTATTTCGAATGAAAGTTTTCCAAGGACTTTTGGATGTCTTAAGACATGGCGAAAGAGATGCTACTAGAATTGGAAAACAAACATTCCTTCCTGCCACATTTACTGGAGGACCAAGAGATATGTGTCAGCGATATCTTGACGTTATCGCTTTGGTACGACATTTTGAAAAACCTGATTTATTTCTAACAATGACTTGTAATCCAATGTGGCTTGAAATAAAAGAACATTTGTTACCTACTAATGAGGCACAAAACAGACCTGATTTGATTAGTAGAGTATTTTGTGGGAAAGTTGAGGAACTAAAAACTGATATATTAAAAAGAAATATCTTCGGAAAGGTTGCTGCATTTATGTACAGTATAGAATTCCAAAAATGTGGTCTTCCACATGGACATTTCCTTATTATTCTTTGAAATGAATATAAAATGTTTGACACCTGAGTCATACGACACAATTATTCATGCTGAATTACCTGATTCTAATAAAAGAGCTTATTTACATTCAGTTGTTGTACATCATATGATGCATGGTCCTTGTGGTCATTTGAATCCTACAAATCCATGTATGAAAAGTAAAGGCTACTGTAAATTTCAATATCCTAAAGATTTTGCTGAACGAACATCGAAAGGCAAAAACTCATATCCAATTTATAAAAGACAACACACAGGAGAACTTATAAAAGCTAGAGGGCAATATCTTGATAACTCCTGGGTCGTACCATACAATCCATTTTTACTTGCCAAGTTTAATCGTCATATGAATGTGGAACTATGTTCTGACTTTAAAGTTGTGAAGTACCTTTACAAATATATTTGCAAAGGACACGATAAAATTGCTTTTTATATGCATGAGAATGATAAACAAACAGAGGTAGATGAAATAAAAGAATATCAATCTGCTCGGTGGGTCTCTTTGCCTAAAGCTACATGGCGCTTATTTGGTTTTCCTATCAGCGAGATGATGCCGAGTGTTTACCATCTTCAGTTGCATCTTGAAGGACAACAATATGTTTCTTTTAAAAGCACTGAAAGTATAAATGCAATTATAAGAAATCCAATGATTAGAAAAACAATGTTAACTGAATTCTTTGTTATGAACCAAACAAATGAGGATGCTCAACAACTTAATTTATTATACAAAGAGTTTCCTCAATACTTTGTATGGTCAACTTCATACAAAATGTGGACATGTCGAAAACAACGTACAGTTATTGGACATGTTGTGACATGCCATCCAACAGAAGGAGAGAAATATTATCTTAGATTATTACTTATGACTGTGAGGGGTCCAAAATGATACGAAGATCTTCGTATGGTCAATGGAACATATTGCACTACATTTAGGGAATCTGCAGAAAAAAGGGATTACTACATTCTGATAATAGCTTAATTGATTGTATGATTGAAGCTGTAAGTTATCAATTACCATATAGTTTAAGACGATTATTCACTACATTATTAGTTTACTGTAATCCTACTAATCCAAAAGAGTTATGGGAACAATCTGAACACTCTATGTCTGAAGATTTTATAAACCTGAGAAGTATTGAACTGAGAGATGTTCAACATAGAGTTTTTAACCATATTAATGATCAGTTACACTCAATGGGACATGATATAAATGAATATAAGCTTGTTTCAGAGAATATTCAATCTTCCGCAATCGAAAAGGAGGCAAAATATGTTCATTTTGAGAGAAGTATAAGAGTTTCCAAAGAGGACTTGTTATTGGAGATAAAACTAAATAGAGAACAACGAAAAGCTTATACCATAATTGTTGATAGAATATTTTCTAATAAAGCAGGAGAATTTTTTATTGATGGGCCAGGAGGAACAGGAAAAAGTTTCTTATACCGAAGTTTATTAGCAACAATAAGATCTAAAGGATTTGTAGCATTGGCAACTGCAAGTTCTGGTGTCGCAGCTTCTATTCTTCCTAGAGGACGAACTGCTCATTCACGCTTTAAGATCCCTATTAATGTTGATGAAAATATTAGTTGCAATGTCAACAAACAAAGCTCACTTGCATTTTTGATTCGGGATGCAAAGCTAATTGTCTGGGATGAAGCATCAATGGCTAAAGCAAAAATCGTTGAAGCTTTTGATTTACTATTAAAAGATATGATGGATACGAGAATGATTTTTGGTGGAAAAGTGGTTGTTTTAGGAGGTGATTTTTAGACAAACTCTTCCCATTGTTCGAAATGGGAAAAAAGTAGACTTCATTTCTCAAAGTTTATTATACTCAGAAATCTGGAACCAACTTGAAAAATTACATCTATCATAGAATATACGCGCAACAATAGACCCTGCTTTTTCAAAGTACTTGATGAGAATTGGTGACAGAAAAGAAAAACTTAACTCCGAGGATAAAGTTGAAATTCCCAATTCTCTACTCATTCCTCTTACTACTTAAGAACAATCCTTACAAGAGTTATTTAACGTAACATACCCTAATATAGATTCATTGTTTCATGATTCTTCCTCCTTAGCTTCTCATGTGATTTTGACAACCAAAAATGATTATGTTCATGAAATAAATGATATGCTGATATCTAAATTTCCAAATACTACAAGATCATTTATTGCAATCGATGAAACGGTTGAACCAAATGATCAAAGTCAGTTTGAAGATTATCTCCATACTTTAAATCCTGCTAATTTGCCAACTTACAAATTGACTTTAAAAGAAAATTGCCCAGTGATGTTACTACGAAATTTAAATCCTTCTGAAGGTTTGTGTAACGGTACACGATTAACACGTTGTAGTTTCAAAACAAATGTTATAACTGCAAAATTGCTCGTGGTGACTTTTAGAACAAACATGTTTTTATACCAAGAATACTTTTATTAGCTTCAGCAGCTGAAAATTTGTCAATTCCTTTCAAAAGAACACAATTTCCAATATGATTATGTTTTGCTATGACTATAAATAAAGCGCAAGGTCAAACTTTAGATTTTGTTGAAATTTATTTGCACGAACTTGTGTTTTCCCACGGTCAATTTATGTTGCTTTATCGAGAGCTAAAACTTCAAAAGGCGTGAAGCTGCTAATTCGGCCATTGACCTCTGACAGCAACAATGATCACTCGACATACAACATAGTCTACGATGAAATTACTCAAAAGGCGCCCACTTAGCTGACAACATGTACAAATTTGTATGCTTAACTTATTGTAAGAAATAGTTGATTTACACTTCTATAGTTCTATTTTGAAGTTTTCCTATATAGTACCATTCAGATTTCTACAATTTTCTCCATGAATCAGCAAATATTTCTCACATTCACTTCACAGAAACATCAGCAAAATAACTAAAAACTTTCATGTTCAGGTAACTTTGCTGCATTAACAAGCAAAGGTATGCCTTTGTTATGAGAACTACAAATCTTATTTCAAAGTTTTAATGATCCATGACCTATTACTCGAATGTTGTGATTATACCCAATTTACTGAACTGTTGTCCTCAAATTACATCACTTGACTATGTGCAAGGATACTGACATTGATTATCCTGTCCAGCTAGCACATTTTGCAGTCCTCTTTAATAAGGCCAGGCAGATTCTTCAAAAAAATAGGTAACCATAATTGACCCATGATTGGAGTTCTCAGTACTTGTAGGACAAATGTTGTTGTGGTGATTCCCATATCTACGTATATAAATGAGTATATGATGAACCTATAGGGAAGGCAAAGGAACGTGTAATGAGACCTGTAGTTAGTGATCCCTTCAGGAAAGGTGTTGAACAAGGTCCTCAGGTACTTTCTCTATTTTTCTCCCTCTTCTTGTCCTATTATGTTTACATTTTGCTTTCATGACTATAAAATTACATATTTGACATTTCTCTATACTTCTTTTATTTCACCACATGGCAAATCTGAAGTGTCTACTTCCATGCAAGATTCCCCAAAGTATCTATCTCCTAAGTGACAAAATTTAGTAAATGATTTGGCATGTAACTCAAAGTCTCATGTTCTGAAGCTAATATCATTACAATATACATCATAGATCGACTCAGGATAATTTAAGAAAATTCTTAGGTACATAAGAGAAGGCCGTGACAGCTCTGCCGCCCTTGGATGTGGTGATGATACATTCATACAATTGGCTCCAAAAGCTACTTTATTCAGTTCAAATGTCAAGGTATATGCTTGATATCCTTTTTCTCTAAAGTCCTCAAATAATGTTTTTGAAAATTCCTAGAGAAAGTAATTTAACATGATCATTGACACTTGCTTTAATCAGAAAGACGTGTCAATAGCACAGGATGAGATTTTTGCATCTGTATATAATGATCACATTGTAACAAGTATAGTTTAGTAGTTGTTGTAAGTCACTTAGTTGGGATGTTCTGGTGCACAATTAAGTTTCTAGCAGTTGGAATGCAATAACAACATATCCCATTGACAAATTTACATGTCTTTGGTCATTGTTCCATGCCTATGAAAAAGTAGCTGCAAATGTTAGCCATACAACAAATATTAGTTACTTCGCGAGGAACATGTAGGATTATTTCTCGCGCATGTCTTTGTTTCTAACTTGGTTTCTTAGCTTTCTCCAACATGCATTTGACTATTCTTTATGTACCTCATTCCGACTCATTGAAACAGATGCTTACTATCAATGCAATTACATCGGTACTTAGGACGTGGAAGGTAGCACTTAACGCCTACTGCAAATTTTGCCAACCAGCAAACACCACCATCTCCACACCTCTGCTCTCTCTTCCTCTTCTCTTGTCATCAGCCTTGTACTTTGGTGGAGTTCACGCTAGCGTCCTATTTCAGGTGAAAATACTTTACAGTGGTATTTTTGCTGCTTTGATTTTGATTCCCTAACTATACTTCCACTATTTGACTTTGCATTCCTTTTGTAATTCGTTTATATACAAGAATTTTTGGCGTTCATTTGGATTTTCCGTTTTTTCCTCTGTTTCAACTCCTCTTCTTCTTGACTTTGGGCTTCTCTGTATTTTTTAACTTTCTTGGCTTACCACTTTTTGCTGTTTCTGAGCTTCATCCTATCTCGGCAACCGTTGTGTAATAAGATTCTAACTTGGAGATTTAGGGCGCCTTCAATTTTCCCTGCGATTTCTTAACCCATAATAGTATATCATTTTTAATGGAGATTATAGAAATATAAGTTGGAATGATAAATTTGGCTATCTAAGACCAATAAACATTCTAATTTCTTATCCTTAATCTGTAAAAGTATCTGCTTTTAGGTGTAGTTTACTTTCTTTTATAGTGGTATCCATATAGTTCATGTGAGACATTGTAAACCTCATACTTATGTTATGGTGCTGCTCTTTCTTTTATTTATTTTTCCCCTATTCTGTAAGTATAAGTATGTACATCTACAATTGTTTCCAATTTTATTTAACGTATAGTAGAAAAGCTTACTAATTTGTTACTTATTGAATGTTCTTAATTTCTTAGCTTACTTTCAACAGAGTATCGGTTGAAGGATCCAACACTGGTGCTAACAACATTTTTCGAGAATCCGAGTAACTTAGATTCCAATATTCTACATTTTCCTTCTTCAGCTATCTGCGTATATTATTGTTTCCCCTTCTTCGTAAACTTTTTTGGATTCTTTCAATTTCTCACTCATTTGTCGTTGATCATTTTTCAGCGAGAGTATCAAAATTAAGCGTTTCAAGTGGAATCTTGAGGAGTAAAACATTGTTGCTCCAATCGGAAAGTTAGATTTGACCTCTACCATCAACTATCCACAACAAGTATATGTCAGTCCCAGGTATTGTACATGAAGCTTATAAAAATATACCAGAATTTTCATGCCAGAAAGAGGCTACATTATTTGTTTGCAAAACCACTCGAATGAGATTCTACACGTCGTAAGGAGGGTAGGAACTTAATCTAACGGCCAACAACATGCATGCAATCGCATAAATGGACATATCCCAGGAGGAAACATCAACCCTAAGCTCAAGCATGTCTGGAATATCATATCATGAAGTCTATATACAACTCAAACTCAAATTTGAATAAACATGTAGAAAACAATCAAGCTAACTCATTTTTCTCAAAAAAAAAAGATTTACGTTTTTCATGAATCATGCATAATGAAGAAATCATGGGAATATCTAAGAAACATGACAACAAAAGAGTAAACCATGAGGACTAAATATATCAAACTAGAGGAGGATCAGGAGGAAAGAGATGAGGATAACGAGACATCATATCGGCCTCGGCCTCCCAAGTAGTACTCTCAACTAACTGACTCCTCTAAAGAACTTTCACGGAAGAAATTTCTTTGTTCCTCAACTTCTTGACTTACCGGTCTAAAATCTTAACCGAAACCTCCTCATAAGAGAGATTCTCCTTTACTCCCAAGCCTTCTAAGGTAATTATAGATGTTGGATCTCCAACACGTTTATTCAACAAAGAGATATGAATAACGTTATGCACCGATGTCAAATCATTAGGCAAATAAAGCTCATAAGAAACTTTTCCAATACGCCTCAAAATCTGATTAGGACATATCGGGGACTGAACTTCCCTTTTCTTAACAAATCTCACTACACCCTTCATGGGTGAAATTTTCAAGTAGACCCAATCATTTATCTCAAACTCAAGATCCATTCTCCTAATATCAGCATAGGTCTTTAATCGACTCTGAACCGTTTTCAACCTTTCTCTCATAAGTTGAACCTTCTTTATAACTTCATTTACCAATTTGGCACATATCAAGGCAACCTCACCCACTTCAAACTAAACTCTATGAGATCTACACGTCCTTCTATATGAAGCTTCAAATGGATTCATACTAATGGTTGAATGATAGCTATTAATGTACGCAAACTTGATAAAGGCAAGTGATCATCCTAGTTACCCTTGAAGTCAATTAAACATGCTCTTAACATATATTCCAAAGTTTGGATAGTATGCTTCGATTGCCATTAGTTTGTAAATGAAAGTTCGTAATAAGCTTATATGGGTACCAAGGTCCTTTTAGATGGATTTCCAAAACTGAGAAATGATTAGGGTACTAGGATAAAAGATTATGGACAAGGGCACTCCATGCAACCTCAACATTTCTCTTAAGTACAACTTATCATAATCTTTTGCCAAATAGGAAACCTCGATGGGAATGAAATGAGTTGATTTTATCATTTGATCTATGAAAACCCAAATAGAGTCTGGTTGCCACCGAGTGCGTGGTAAACTAACAATGAAGTCCATATTCAAATCTTCCAACTTTCAAGTACAAATACTGATATCTTGAGATAAGCATCCTAGATTTTGATGCTCAACTTTCACTTGTTTACAATTAGGACACTTAACCACAAATTCCACAATATGCTTCTTCATTCCATTCCACCAATAGACCTCCCGCAAGTCACGGTTTAGTTTGATGGCTCCCAGGTAAATAGAATATGGAGAACTCTAGGCTTCTCATAATATTTGTTCTCTCATGTCATCAACATTCGGAACACACAACGACCTTGATAGAAAAGTACACCATCCCCCTTGGGAGAAAGCCTCTACAAACTTTTAAAGCACCGCCTCTTTTAATTAAACTAAATGTGGATCAAGAATTCTTTTGTAATCACCTCTACCACAAAAGATGATTATGAGAGTTGTGAACTATAATACCACCCTTGGTAGAGTCAACTATCCGAATACCCAATCCAGTCAATTTATTAACATGCCGAATCAAATCCTTTTTATCTTCTTCTATATGAGTAACGCTACCCATCGATAACTGACTAAGAGCATCTGCCACCACATTTGCCTTGTCGGGGTGATAGAGAAGACTCATGTCGTAATCCTTTAGTAAATCAAGCCACCTTCTCTTGCAAAGATTCAGATCCTACTGCTTTAATATATCTTGCATACTCTTGTGGTCGGTAAAGACATCCGCATGAACACCATACAAATAATGCTACAAATAATGCCTCCACATCTTAAAGGCAAAAACAATCACTGCAAGTTAAAGGTCATGGGTAGGATAATTATTTTCATGAATATTGAGTTGCCTTGGGGCATTGGAAATAACTTTTCCATTTGCATGAGGACACCCTAACCCAATTATTGAGGCATCACAATAAACAACAAAACCATCAGTCCCTTCCGGTAAAGTCAACATTGGAATGGAAGTAAGTCTATCTTTCAATTCTTGGAAACTCTTTTCATATGCTTCGAACCATATAAACATGACCTTCTTTTTGGTCAATGTCATAAATGGAGAGGCAATCGATAAAAAGACTTCGACAAACCTTCTATAGTAAGTGGCGAATCCCAAGAAGCTTCTAATATCCCAAGAGGATAGAGGTCGAGGCCAACTCTTAACCGTATCCATCATCTTGGGATCTACCTCAATA
This sequence comes from Solanum lignicaule, assembly GCA_029582545.1. NCBI lineage: Eukaryota > Viridiplantae > Streptophyta > Magnoliopsida > Solanales > Solanaceae > Solanum > Solanum lignicaule. Next base: position 22,709 of record JAJOOF010005868.1, read on the forward strand.
CACTTACCAGAACAATGTGATCAAGAAAAGCCACAGATCTTAGCCAAAACTCACATTTGCTAAACTTTGCAAAGAGTTAATGGTCCTTGAGAACTTACAAGACAATCCTCAAGTGATCGGTATGCTCACCCTCACTTATTGAATAGATCAATATATCATCAATGAACGCAATCACAAACACATCGAGGTATTTTCTAAACACTCTATTCATTAAGTCCATTAACGCGGTCAGAGCATTAGTCAAACCAATAGACACTACCAAAAACTCATAATGACCATATCGAGTTCAAAAATCCGTCTTCAGAATATTATCTTTTTTACCATTTATTAGTGATAACACGAATGGAGGTCAATCTTAGAAAAGTAGCTTGCCCCTTGAACTTGGTCAAGGAAGTAATCTATTATTAAGAGAGTATATTTGTTATTAACAGTAACTATCTTCAATTGCAGATAGTCAATGCACATATGAAGTGACCTATCTTTCTTCCTAACAAAACCAATATAGAACACCCCATAGACAGATAGTCAATCAAATGAAACGTTTATCCAACAAGACTTTCAATTGCTCCTTTAATTCCTTAAGTACTGTCGGAGCCAATCGGTAAGTAGGATTAGAGATAGGTTACGTATATGGGAGAAGGTCAATACCAGAGTCTTTTTCCATTTCAAGAGGAACACATGGTAGAATATCTAGAAACTTATTAACAAGGTGGACCGACTCAATAGTGGGTGTATCAAAATCTATTTTCATTACCCGAACGAGATGGTAGATGCACCCCTTATAAATCATATTTCTAGCTTTGAGACAAGAATAAACTTACCCTTAGGCATGTAATTTTTCCCTTTCAACTCAAGGATGTGTTCATTCAGAAACTAAAACTTGACTACACGGGTTTCATAATCAATAGAAACATAACATGAATGTAGCCAATCTATAAGAATGATAACATCAAAATTTAACATAACAAGCTCTACCTGGTCAACAAGAGTGACTTTATGGGACAAGGAGACGAGACATATTCTATAAACCCTCTTAGCCACAGCAAAATCACCAACGGGAGTAGAGACAAAAAAAGGATTTCAAAACACATCCAGGAGAATAGCAGACCTGGTAAACACATGGCATCTCAAAAGACAAGGTAGCACCAGGGAAAGCATAAATATCAAGTTGGAAGACTTTCCACATTGCGGTAACCACATTGGGGGAACCCTCTTCTTCACCACGAGTCTGAAGTGCATAGAATTCATTTTTCTTCTCACTCCCACTAGAACTAAATAAAGGATTCGAGTATCCTCGTCGATGATTTTATCCCTCATTCTTAGAAATTTAGGGACAGTCCATTACTTTATGATCATTTTTACCACAACCAAAGCCACCATCCGTGGCAACTATGCACTTTACTTCATGCCTCTAGCCACACTTAGGATAAGTAGACAATAAATATCCACCATCATTTACTTCTTGAAGCTTAGGGTTAGATACCCTATCTTTGTTGAATTTAGATGGAGAATTGGAGGAACCTTGACCAAAAAGCCTTGGTTGAAACTTAGAATGACCATATCTAATGGACCTCGAGTGTGAGAAGTTACTCTCGCTGGTTATGGCCCTCTTTGCCTCCATAGACCTGTCCTTAATTTTTTCTTCATTGATTTGTTGAGCGTGCACCATGAGATGGGAAATGTCCATATCGTTGATGAGCACCATGGTATGACATTATTTAACTACAATTTTGGATACACCTAAAATGAACTTTCTCATCCTTGCCACAGGATCGACAACCATGGTAGGAGTATATCTGTAACACCCCGTATCCGAAAGAGGGAAAATAATCAGTTTTGGAAAAAAATTCAAGTGCCAGCCATGAGAGCCACCCACGGACGATGGATGGGACAACTGACAGTCGGTGTGGTCCTTGGATAGCCCTGCTTAGAGTTGTCTAGAGGGACATGACCACGGTCCGTGGTTAGAGGCCTAAAAATTAATGTTTCTGATCATATACCCATGAACCCATGAAGTCCCCATGTTTTTAAGTTATGAATCATATGATGTGGGATTTTGATCTTCAAGGAAGAGTTTTTGTGAAATTAAGCATGAATTGCAGGCTTTACATGTATTTATGATGAAATCCATATCTAACCAATGTTTTCTAAGCATTGATGATTGAACGTGGGTTTTGAACCTCAAGTGGTAAATTATGAACTTATGAATTTTCTTATGAAATCTATGCAAATGTTTTAAGGGTTCTTTAACAGTAAATTACCAATGATGAGGTTGTTTTGTGATAGGACATTCTCACTAAACACATAAAATCATGATGTGAAAGTTTTTCTCACATAGAAAGGATTCTTAGGTTGAAAGACTTTCTCACCTAATCGAATCAAACAGTAAGAGCTACCCTAATGAACTAGCTTGGTTTGGTTGTCCAAGGGAACCTTTCCATGATTAATGAAGTCAAGTAAGAAATGATTATTCCTTAGGAATTATGTTTAGCACCGAGTGGATATTGATGATGAGATAGAACCTCTCCCGTAGTAGAGGTCGGATTTCTAGAAGCAATATCATGAGATGGAAGCTCTTTCGTTAGTAAAGTCCAAGTTTCTTGTAGCAATCTCCTTATCCCTTTACTATGTGCCCCCATAGGTTGATTAGCTAGTGGATCAACTTAAGCTAGAAGTTCATGGTTCTACCTTGGCAAGTAGGACAACCTTTTTCGGTGTGGGAGACAAAGGGGATTATTTTTTTTATCACATGGTCTCTATGTAGGTTAAAACCAATTTACCACAAGTAATAATGAACTAAAGTTACTTCAAGAAGTATCACATATGAGTTCAAAGATTCCAAAGATGAAATTAGCTTGCACTGACCATGATTTATGACTTATGTTTTCTAACTCTCTTATATCTTGTTTTAGCTTGGTCAATTGAATGTTGTGAGATTAAATGTCCTTTTTTGCATGATTTAAATTTTTTATTCATGGCTATCTTACTAGGTACATTGTTTTGTATTAACGCATACTCTTGCCTACATTTTCCCCAAATGTAGGGTCCGACAGTCAGGGTCATTAGTTTCGTGGCTAGAGGTTGACTTGAGATATTTGTGATCTTTGGTGAGTCCTCATGCTTTAAGGATGGAGTATTATTGTTTCACTTGCTTTCATGTATTTTATCTTTTGAACATGATGTATGGGCTAAGACCAATTTCATTTTAGTATATTTTGATGGATATGATGAGACAAGTGTATTAGATTTCCGCATTGCTTTTATAAAAGCTTTTGGACTTGGACTATTATTTTACTCTTATTGTTCTATTTCTTATGAGCTAAGTGGCTTATATGGAGTCCTTCGAGGTTCTATACGCCATGTTACATCTAGGGGGTACCCCCGGGTCGTGAAAAACATTATAATCAGAGCACAAGGTTTAGAATGGTCCTAGGATGTCTCATAAGCCACGTCTATTAGAGTCTTGTTCATGAGTGTGAAGCGCACAACTTTATGAATGAGAGGCTACAAGATGATTAGGAAAGTCCACTTCTTGCATTACTCTTAAGTCGTGTGATAGATTTTAACTCTATAAGGTCTCTCTGTTAATACTTATCTGATGATCTATAGGATATGGCTTCTCGAAGTGCTTATACTAAAAGGAATGTGAGGGACAATCGGAACAACAAGGTCCTCCCCAAGCTCTTCAAGTTCTGGTCGATCCTTTGGCCAAACAAGTTTCTAATGCGGAGTTTAGGGTTGCTTTTCAAGTGTTGGCTCAAAACATGACGGCCCAAGCCAATAGAGAGGTTGCGGTTCCCGTGACCCTAAATGTGGGTACAACAACTTTTACAGTAAGGGACTTCACAAGGATGAATCCTCCAGAGTTTCACGGTTATAAAGTCGATGAAGATCCTCAATAGTTTATTGATGAGGCTATAAGGTTTTGATGATTATGCGAGTTATGCCAGTGGAAAAGGTGGAGTTGGCCGCTTAACCACTAAAGGGTATGCCTCAAATATGGTATAACTAATGGAAGGAAGGGATACATGAAGATGTGGGTCCTCTTGATAGGGAGAAGTTTAAGGCCTCTTTTCTTGATAGGTTCTTTCCCCTAGAGATGAGGGAAGCCAAGGTGCGTAATTTCATTAACCTTCTGCAAGGAAGTATTAGTGTGAGGGAATATACTCTAAAGTTCACACAATTGTCTAAATATGCTCTGACTATGGTTGCCGATTCAAGGGCTAAGATGAGTAAGTTTGTTTCAGGTGTGTTCAAACTGGTGGTTAAAGAGTGCCGAACCGCTATGCTCATTAATGACATGGACATATGTTGTCTTATGGTACATGCACAACAAATTCAAGAGGAGAAACTTAAGAAGAAGTTTAGAGAGGTAAAAAGGGCTAAGACATGTGATGGAAATTTCTCACATGCAAGGTTCGATGTACAAGATCGTCCTAGATTCCGAGAAAGGTTTTTCGGTGAAGGTTCCTCCAATGCTCCTCCTAAGTTCAACCAAGATAGGGTGTCAAACCCTAAGCCTCAAGGAGGTAATGCTAGTGGATCTTCATTGCCTAGGTCAAGTTGCACTCAGTATGGAAGGAAGCACGAGGGTGAGTACCTGGCCGACGTAGATGGTTGCTTTGGTTGTGGTAGAGTGGTCACAAAATCAGGGATTGCGAGATGCTTATGGCTAAAAGAAGAGAGGGCAAGCAAGCTACTACTAGTGGTGTGGGTTCCAATGCTCCTAAGAAAAACCTCTTCTATGCACTTCAGACTAGAAGTGAATGAGAGAGTTCTTTGGATGTGGTTATCAGTATGTTGAAATTTTTCCAACTTGATGGTTATGCTTTACTCGATCGCGGTGCTACCTTGTCTTTTGTTACACCATATATGACTATGAGGTTTGATGTTCTTCTAAATGTGTTGCTAGAACCTTTTTCTGTCTCTACTCATATCGGTGATTCTATTGTTGCTAAGAGGGTCTATGGAAAGTGTCATGTTTCCTTATCCCATAGAGTTAATCTTGTTGACTTTGTAGAGCTTGATATGTTAGATTTTGATCTTATCTTAGGTATGCATTGGCTGCACTCATTTTATTCTACTATCAGTTCTAGAACTCATGTGGTCAAGTTTCAGTTCCCGAATGAGCCTATCCTAGAGTGGAAGGGGGTAAATTCTATGCCTAATGGTCAGTTTTTTTTTATCTTGAAGCTAGAAAAATGATTTCTAAGGATTGCTTTTACAATCTAGTTATGGTGAGGGATCTAGTTTCCAAAGCCCCTACCCTCGAGTTGATCCCCATTGTCAATGAGTTTCTGGAAGTGTTCCCCGATGACTTACCCGGTGTTCCTCCAGAGCGGGAAATAGACTTCGGTATTGACCTTCTCATAGATACGCAACCTATCTCTATTCCTCCTTACCGTATTACTCTGGAAGAATTTAAGAATTTGAAAAAATAATTGAACGATTTTTTGGATAAGGGTTTTATCCGATTGAGTATCTCTCCTTGGGGTGCTCCAGTTTTGTTTATGAGAACGAAAGATGGTTCTATCTGTATGTGTATTGACTATTGACAATTTAACATGGGTAGTGTTTCTCATACTGAAGAGGAGAAGAAATAATTTGTTCAAGATGTTCACATATTGGCTTGATTAGGTGTTCAAATAGTTGACTCTACCAAAGGTAGTGTTATTGTTCACAATGGTTCTGAATCGTCTTTCGTGGCTGATGTGAAGGAAAAACATGGTCTTGATTCAATTTTGGTAGAATTGAAAGAGGCAATGCTTAAGAAATCCGTTGAGGGTTTCTCCTAAGAGGGAGATGGTATACTTAGATACCAAGGTTGTTTATGTGTTCCACATGTGGATAACTTGATGGAGAAGATTTTAACAAAAGCCCATAGTTTGCGGTATTCCATTAACCCAGGAGCTACCAAGATGTACCGTGATTTACGAGAGGTCTATTGGTGGAATGGGATGAAGAAGGATATTGTGGGATTTGTGGCTAAGTGTCCAAATTGCCAAAAAGCAAAAAGTTGAGCACTAGAAAATGGGAGGTTTGTCCCAATAGATTAGCATTCCTACTTAGAAGTTGGAAACCTTGAACATCGATTTTTACAGTTGGTTTGCCTCGCACCCAGCAACAATAGGTTAAGCTTAGCACGACTTTCCCTCCCCTAACTGATGGGCAAGCGAGGCGTACTATCAAAACTTTGGAAGATATGTTAAGGGCTTGTGTGATTGATTTTAAAGGCAATTGGGATGCCCAGTTGCCATAAATAAATTTTTCTTAGAACAACCGTTATCACTCAAGTATCGATATGGGTCCATTTTAGGCCTTATGTGGTAGGAGTTGTAGATCTCCCATAGGTTTGTTTAAGGTGGGTGATGTTTCCCTAATAGGTCGTGAATTGGTACAAGAGGCCATGGAGAAAGTTCTGCTTAAAAGGGAAAAGTTTAAAACGGCTCAAAGTCGGCAAAAGTCCTATGTCGATGTGAGAAGAATGGATCTAGAGTTTGAGGTTAACGATTGGGTTTACGTGAAAATCTCTCCCATAAAGGGTGTAATGAGATTTGGTAAGAGGGGGAAACTTAGTCCCCGATATGTAGGCCCATATCAGGTTTTGAGACGTGTTGGTAAGGTTGCTTATGAGTTAGACTTTTCGAATGAGTTGGCATTAGTGCATCCCATTTTCCATGACTCTATGCCTAAGAAGTGTGTTAAAGATCCAAAATCCATAGTTTCCCTAGAAGTGTTGGGAGTTGATGAGAGCCTTTCTTATGAGGAAGTTCCGATAGAGATTCTAGACCGATAAGTCAAGAAGTTGAGAAATAAGTCAATAGCTTCCGTGAAACTATTTTTGAGGAATAAGTTAGATTAGGTTGCTACTTGGGAGGCCGAGGCTGATATAATTCCCCCGATATCCTCATCTATTTCCTTCTACTCCTACTCTAGCTTGAGGTAATGAGTTCCTCTTGGTTTGACCTTTGTTTTGGAGTCATGTGTTTTTATCTTTTTCCCTGATTTTCATATGTGATGCATCATCATGAAAACATGTGTTTTGAAAGAAAATGAGTTTATATGAGTACTCTTCCTCATGTTATTATGCATTGAGTATAAGTTGCCTATAAACTTCATGAGATGAATTGATGAACATGATTTAGCTATGCTTTTTGGGATTGAATTGCATATGAGCTCCACGAGATTGTGTTGAGCATGCTTTTATCTTGGAAACGGTAGTTCCTCCTTGAACATGAGTGATTTTTAACATCTCATACATATTGGGTTGCTAGATGTAGTTTCTACTTCCTTATAATGCATTTGAGTATGATTAGCTTGTAGATTATGTTTCCTCCTTTTTCCTGTGCATTGCATGCAGAATGGACTGATAGATTTAGTTTCACCCCTCTTATGATGTTTTGAGAATGTCCTAGCTTGGAGTCGATAGTTCCTCTTTGGTTGTATGCATTGCATTGTAGGTTGGGTTGTTAGTTCCTCTTTTGCCCTTTTAGAACTAGTTTAAATCTCATTCGAGGATGAATGGACCCAAGGGGGAGATAATTTAACACCCCGTATCCAAAAGTGGGAAAAAATCAGTTTTGGAAAAAGATGTAGGTCCCAGCCACAAGGGCCACCCACTGCCCGTGGATGGGACCATAGACCGTAGGCATGGTTCGTGGATACCCCTGCCTAGAGAGCTCTAGAGGCTCAAGACCTCGGCCTGACCTATAGACCGTAGACTAGATCATAGTATGTGACTAGAGTTCGTGATTCGAGGCCCAAAGATTTATGTTTCTGATCACCAACCACAGTCCACTATTATGGGTCGTAGGCCATACCATGGTCCTTCGACTGGGGTCTGTTGATGGTTAGTTGTCAGTTATTTTTGGGGCAGTTGGGTCTTTTCCTAATTAATTAGTTCATGTACTACACCGTCTTACCCTTCACTAAGACCCCTTTATATGCTTTTCCAACCCAAAATTAAACCATACCCTTCATTCCTCCAAATTCACAAAAGAAAAATGAAATCTCCTCTCCAAATATTTCTCTCTCTTGAAACTTGAAGAAGAAGTAGATTCATCCTAGGGTTTCAAGTCAAGGTCTCAATTCCTCCATTGAAGGATAGCTTTTGGATTCAAGGTATGATAGTTTTCATCCATTTATTTCTTCCATTCACGGAGTTCCCTAATTCCTCTATTTCTAAAGGTAGAATTCCCCAATTGAGTTAGGGTTTTCTTCAATTATCATGGATTATTTCCATTATTAATTTAAATGATTGAATTATGATCTCTTATGCATAAATTAATGAAATATGATGATTTTGTAAATATTTACCAATGAACCCTTGTAATCCCCATGTTTTCAAGTGATAAATCATATGATATGGGATTTTGATTAAGAAAGAGTTTTTTAAATTAAATATGTAAGCTTTACATGTATTTATGATGAAATCCATATCTAACTCACGTTTTCTAAGCATTGATGATTGAAAGTGTGTTTTTAACCTCAAGAGGTAAATTATGGACGAATGCATTTTCTTATGAAATCTATGGAAATGTTTTAAGGGTGCTTTGAGAGTAAGGTACCAATGATGATGTTGTGTTGTTAAAGGACATTCTCACTAAACACATAAAACCATGATGTGAAAGGTTTTCTCACATAGAAAGGATTCTTAGGTTGAAAGGCTTTCTCACCTAATTGACTCAAAGAGTAAGAGCTATCCTAATGAACTAGATTGGTTTGGTTGTCCAAGGGCTCCTTTCCATGATTAATGAAGTCAAGTAAGAAATGACTATTTCGTTGGATTTATTCTTAGCACCGAGTAGATATTGATTATGAGATGGAAGCTCTCCCGTAGTAGAGGTCGGGTTTCTAGAAGAAATATCACGAGATGGAAGCTCCCTCATTAGTTGATATACCATGAGTTTAAGGTATTTTTGATACGTTTCACTTAGAGTTTGTGTGTGTCTTAGGACCTTTTGTTATTAGAAATATTGTTTTGTGTATAATTCTTGCAATAAATAGGCTTGGATACGGTTGATGAAGATGCGTGCTGAAAAGTGCTGAAGTAGCCACCAACGGAGTAACCCACAAACCATAGGTCCATCGACGGGCCGTGGATGCGCAATAGTAAGTCTTGGTCCAAAAGTTGAGTTTCAATAACTCAAACTACGGAGTGTCATGACTGACCGTAGTCCAGTCCACGGACCGTAGGTGATGCATCGTAGGTGAAAGATCAGGGAAGTCAGACCAAGTGTAGAACCATGGAGCACACGACGGACCGTAGGTGGAGTCACGGGCCGTCCTGCACATCCGTCGATGAAGATAAAAAGGTTGAAGTTCCAGATTGATTTTTCTAAGTTTGAAACCATGGAGGGGGACAGTAGGTCAACCCACGGACCGTAGGTTAAGTCATCGATTGAAGCCGCGTTCTTGCAGTTTATTTCCTTATTTTGTTTCCTATTTTATTTAGGATTTCTTTTCTTAATAGGAGTTGTAATCCTCGTTTTTGGGGGATAGACATTATTGTATACTTCTAAGTTTTGTTCTTTGGGAATTAATTTGCAAACTCTTAGCAATTAACTTTCCGGTTTTCATTTTATACAATTTTCTCTTTGAAATTCAATTGAGGATTTCGGGTTTCATTAGTTCTTCTTGTAAGTTCATCAATTCTTTTTACCCAATTATGAATTGTTATCTTTCAAGAATGAGTATCTAAATTCAAAACTAGGGTTGTGGGATCCATGAGTAATTAACAAAGTATGAATAATAATTAAATAATTCTTCAGTACTTTTCATGCATGTATTGTTAATCCTTTCGTTTAGAAGTCTTTTTAACGGTTGCAAACGTTAGACCAGGCCTCGTTCCTACTTGCCGGACCAAGGAGATAGTGAATGAGAAAACTATTAAACAACAAGGATTTATTGGTTGTTATATAATAGTCTAGCGTCAATTGGCGTGAAGGTGAAAAATAAACTATACATTGATATGATGAATAATCTGAGGTAAAGGTAATGGTTAGTAAGGCATACACCCGTAGCTGGACCAAGGTTAATGGTGAAATTCCCTACTTGGAGGACAAATCACTTAGCGATACCTAACTTACAAACTTTGCATGTTAAACACTAGGAAAGGATTACTATTATTAGGATTACTGCATAAAAAGCTTGTGGGGAACACATATACCCTAGTTTCTCTCTCATATTGATAACTTAAAGTTTTAATCTTTTTTACTTGTTACTTAATCAACAATCTATTACTTTATACACAAAACCCCCCTATTTACTTTTCTTACAATTAGTTTGACCAAATGGAAATAATAGTCTGTTAAGTTTAAGTCTGAACCATATTCCTCATGGGATCGACACCAAGCAATAAGTTGGGTTCTTTATTTGACAATGATCGTTTATACTTCTTTAGGGAGGTGTAATTTGAGGGTATCAAATTTTGGCACCGCTGCAGGGGAATACGTATTTTATATTAAGCTTAACTACATTATTGAACTTTACTCAAGTATCTCCTGATTATACGTCTTTCTTTTGTTTTTTTTCTATAGGTTTCTACTATAGTTTATGCTAAGGACACGGAGTCGAGGTGAACCTTTGACCCCCTACGATCTAGAATTGAAAAAAACTTTGAGGACAATGAATAATCAAGGGGTACAAAAAAATCCAATCAGAGAGGGTCTAGGTGATAGAGTTGACTTGCAGCCTCCTGGGGTTGTTGATGTGGCTGCTCAGATTATTGATGGTAATTTACTCAGAAATCAAGAAAGGGTGACGAATCAGCCAGCACTAAGGCTTTGTGATACCTACCAGATTGACTACAATACAGCTGAATCTGAAGGGCCTATTGTTCTACCAATTCTACCTCCAGGCCATACATTTGTGGTAACCAGCAGTCTGATGCAAATGCTTACTGCACGAGGGTTGTGTTCTGGTCTAGCTTTGGAAGATCCGCATGGTCACATGGCCAAATTAGAAGTGTCTATAAGAGTTGTGTGGGGCGACCGGAATTGGATATGGATATTATAGGTTTGAGAGTCTTCCCTCTGTCATTGATCGGTGATACTGCAGTGTGGTTTTCTAACCTTCCATATAATTCGATTCATATATGGGACCAATTGCATAAGCTGTTCATGAGGAAGTATTTTACGTTGTCTAAGAAGCTAAATCACAAAGATAAACTCAATAACATTGTAGCACTACCTTGAGAGTCCTTAAGCGGTTCATGGGATAGGTTCAGTGCGTTCATCAGAAGTGTTATAAATCACCGCATAGATGACGAGTCATTGAAGTAGTATTTCTAGAGAGGGAAGAATGACAATGGAAAGACTGTGTTAGATAGTATTGTTGGAGGATCATATGATAAGTGAAGTGTTAAGGAGATCGCTAAGAAACTAGAGAATATTTCCCAAAATAATAAGGCATCGAGCACTAGAAAGGCTAATACTACAAGGTACACATTCGCAGTCAAAATTGCACCAAATCAAGCAAATGATGATATACGTGGAGAGATGGCTCAAATGAAAATAGAACTTGGCTTCGTATTGAAGCATGTGAGTGGAAGTGCATAAAATTTGAATGCGATAAACTACTTAACTAGAACACCACCACCACATGTTGAGAAATGTTACTATGAGAATGATGCATATTTGGTGAATGATCAGACGGGGGGTTTCTGAACCAACACCCAAGGTTCCAACTCGGATAATTGGTGCGAAGGTCAAGGAAACCAAGGTTGAAAATATGTCAATTACAAACGCGAGGGAAATTATGTTTGGGATGGGAACTACAATCGTGATAAAAACTACAACTAGAACAATTATGGCAAAACGAATGATCAAGTAGGCCCCTATGTTCCACCTGGTAAAAGAGAATCTGGTAATAAAGAGGTTGGTGGTATTATGTCACGCATTGAGGATATGATGCAAAAGATGATGAATAGGTTTGATGCAACTAATGAGAATATGAAAGAGATGCGAAAAAACTTATCTGGAATAGATCAAAATGTTGATGCCCATGCCGTGTCAATCAAGCAACTTGAGCAACAATTTAGTCAGTTTTCCTCCATTGTGAACCCACGTTAGCCTGGTACATATCGTCGCAACACGATCCAGAATCTGAAGAATGATGGGCATTGTATGACAATCACTACTCACGGAGGTAAACAGACCATTGATCCCCCTATGTCGTCTAAGGTTGAAATTGTTAAAGAAAAAGATGCAAATGAGATTGAGGTTACTGGAGAGTCAAAAAGTGCTATAGAGTAGGAGCGGAGGTGACCCAAAAAGTTTTTCCCATGCCTATACCTCCACTTCTATTCCCACAGAGATTGGTGAAGAAGACCGAAGAAGAAAAATACCGCAGGTTCACAACTATGTTGAAACAACTTTTCATTCATGTTACATTGATAGAAGCTTTTGGGCAAATGCATGGGTATGCAAAGTTCATGAAGGATTTGGTGACCAAAAAGAGGGTTGTCACTTTTAAGGATGAAGAAAGGTTACAATCATGTAGTGCTATTGCTACGTGGTCACTAGAGCAAAAGAAAGAGGATCCTGGAGCTTTCACTATTCCTTGTACCATTGGGATGTTGCATTTTGCAAAGGCTTTGTGTGATATGGCTGACCCCAATACCGACTGCGATGCCATTGTCAATCTACAAGAAGTTTTGTTTAGGGACCCCAAAACTGACTGCGATGCGTCTACTCATGGTTGATAGAACTGTGAACAAGTCCATGGGTGTTCTCTATGATGTCCTTGTGAAAGTGGAGTCATTCATTTTTCTGGCGGATTTTGTGATACTTGATTGTGAGGTTGATTTTGATGTCCCTATCATCTTAGGGAGACCATTCCTTGCTACTGGGTGTTCCTTAGGCAATATGGAGAAAGGGGAGATGAAATTCTGAATGAATAATGAGGAAGTGACTTTTCATATATGTAGGTCTATGAAGCATGAAAGTGATCTTAAGTCGGTATCAGTGGTGAATCATATTGTGGAGCGAGTTTCTGAAGTGTTTATTGAATAGAGGTTGGGTGTTAATGCACTGGTTGCGGTAATGATGAATTTTGACGTTGATGGTATTGAAGACAATGCTAAATTAGTTGCCGCACTTGATAGGCTCGAATTATGTTCCAAACCACAATGATTGGAGTTAGTAATGAAGAATCGTGACCCTCCACCGGCAATATCGTCTGTAGAAGAGGCTCAAAAATAGGAACTCAAGGCTTTACAATCACACTTGAGGTATCAATTCTTAGGGAAATATAACACTTTATCGGTAATCATTGTTGTGGATTTGAGCGAGGAGCAAGTTGAGGCCTTAGTCTATGTTTTGAAAAAGTTCACGAGGCCTATTAGATGGACTATTACGTATATTATTTGTATTCCACTGGACATTTGTTCTCACAAAATACAACTCATGCCGGATAGTAAGCCAAGTATTGAGCACGAAAGAAGATTGAAGCCCTTTATGCAAGAAATTGTGAAAAAGGAGATCATTAAGTGGTCGGATGTTGGAGTCATATATCCCATTACTGATAATAGTTGGGTTTGTCTTGTTCTGTGTGTGCCCCAGAAAGGGGGAATCACCGTGGTTCCAAATGCTAAAAATGAGAATGTTCTAATGAGGCCAGTGATTTGTTGGAGAGTGTGTATGGACTACCGGAAGCTAAATGTATGGACAGAGAAAGACCACTTCCCTATGCCGTTCATAGATCACATGTTGGATCATCTCACTGGTAAGGGTTGGTATTGTTTTCTTGATGTGTATTCGGGCTACTATCAAATCTCCATAGCTTTGGAAGACAAAGAGAAGACCATCTTCACTTCTCCTTATGGGACTTTCACCTTGAAAAGGATGCCATTTGGGTTGTGTAATGCTACAGTGACCTTCTAGCGTTGTATTATATCGATATTTTTAGATATGGTGGAGGAAACGATTGAGGTATTTATGGATGATTTCTCTGTGGTAGGCGACTCGTTTGATGGTTGTTTGATTCATCTGGCTGAGGTACTAAAACAATGTGAAGAGTGCAATCTTGTGCTTAATTGGGAAAAGTTCCACTTCATGGTGAAAGAGGGGATGGTTTTGGGTCATTAGATTTCGTAGAAAGGTATTGAGGTTGATAGGGCCAAAGTTGAGGTAATAGAAAAGCTTCCACCACCTATCTATGTAAAAGGTGTTTGGAGTTTTCTTGGGCATGCATGTTTCTACTGCAGGTTCATTAAAATATTTATCAAAAATTGCACACCCATTGTGTAAGCTACTCGAATATGATTGTAAGTCTGATTTTGATGATGCTTTGTGTGAGAGCATTTGGAAAGTTGAAAGCAAGGTTAGTAACAACGCCTTTCATTATTTCACCGGATTAAGGCGAACCATTCGAAGTGATGTGTGATGTTAGTGGGGTGGCGCTTGGTGTGGGATTGGGACAGAGGCGAGAAAAGATTCTTCATCCGATTTACTATGCTAGCAAAGCTATGAATGTAACTCAAAAGAAGTATATTTTGACTGAACATGAACTCTTTGTTGTGGTTTTTGCATTCGAGAAATTTCGATCCTTCTTACGTGGTAGTAAGGTCATAATGCATGCTGACCATTCTACATTGAGGTATCTGATGGCTAAGAAGGATGTAGAACCGAGGTTGATTAGATGGGTATTATTGCTGCAAGAGTTCTATTTTGAGTCGAAGGATAGAAAGGGAACCTAAAATTAGGTTGCCGACCATTTGTCCAGATTGGAGGAGGAAGCTATGCTCAAGTTAGGAGATGTGGCTGAGATTAATGATTCATTCCTGGATGAATAGGTATTGGTTGCTTCTTATGATCTTATCCATTGGTTCGCAGATTTTGCTAACTACTTGGAAAGCGATTTGGTTCCATCAGATTTGTCATTTCAGCAAAGGAAAAAGTTTATGCTTGATGCTTGATGTTCTTTAGTGATGAACCTTACTTGTTTTGTATTTATGCTGATGGGATTATTAGTCATTGTCTGCCCGAGGTTGAGATAATGAGTATACAAGAGACGTGTCATTAATCGCCTGTTAGTGGGCACCATAGTGGTATTCATATTGCTCGTAAAATATTGCAGTGTGGGTATTACTGTCCTACCATCCACCAAGATACTCATGATTTCGCCAAGTCTTGTGATCGTTGCCAAAGACAAGGAGGAATTTCAAAGAAGAAAGAACTACTTATGAACCAGATAACTGTGATTGAGCTATTTGATGTATGAGGTCTGGACTTCATGGATCCGTTTGTGAGTTCACATGGGATGAAGTATATTCTTGTTGCGGTTGACTATGTATTAAAATGGATGGAGGAAAATGCGTTTTCAAAGAATGCGGGAAAAAGTATCGCCGCATTCGTGAAAAAGAGTATCTTCTCCAGATTTGGTACACCTAGGGCAATTATCAGCGATGGAGGTTCTCCCTTTCTTAACAAGTTGTTCAAGGCGTTGCTAGAGAAATTTGGGGTTCGTCATAATGTAGCCACTCCTTATCATCCACAATCTAGTGGGCAAGTTGAGGGTGTCAAATAGGGAGATAAAGCAAATCCTTGCAAAGACTGTGAACGCCAACATAACTGATTGGTCAAGAAGGCTTGATGATGCTCTATGGGACTATGGCACCGCATTCAAGACTCCCATAGGTATATCTCCATACCAACTGGTATATGGAAAATCATGCCATTTACATCTACAACTAGAGCATAAAGGAATATGGGCGCTAAAGAAGTTGAATTTGGATTGGGGCACCGCATCGAGTCAAAGACTGAATGAGCTTGATGAGTTTTGCCTAAAATCATATGAAAGTTCAGCCTTGTACAAGGAGAGGATGAAGAAGTACCATGATCAAAAGATTGAAAAGCGTGAATTTGTCATGGGTGATCTGGTGCTGTTATTCAACTCAAGGTTGCATGTTTTCCGAGAAAACTCAAGTCCAAGTGGACCGGGCCATTCATAATTACTCAAGTATTTCCACATGGAGTGGTCAAGCTCGAGAACAAGGAAGGAATGACGTTCAAAGTGAACGGGCAGAGGATCAAAGTCTACTTGGGGAAATCTGAGAGTGTGCAAGAAGTAATTGAGGAGTATTATCCTGATGAAGTCTGAGTAATCAAAGTGTCTGATGTCAAGGATTGGTTGAGAAAAGAGGTAAAGAGCCAATGTAATGTCAAGGAGGCAGAAAGTCACTAAAAATATCCAAATGTACCCTACATGACGCTGAACCTACGTTACAAGCTAATAAAGTCTTATATTGATCCTAGCAACTAGTTTTGGAAAGTCTAAGCAATGAAAATAAGGGCAAGCCTATGATATTGATCACTAAATGTACTTGAAGTCACTTCTCAGTGTGAGTGTTGAATGAATCTGTAAATTTGAAATTCATATCTTTTGTGTGTGAAAAGGGATTTCGATTTAAGTGAGGGCACTAGTTATATTTTTGGAGAATTGGCACTTTTGTGAATGTGAAAAGTGTATGTTGTGGTATTTATTGGTCGATATATGTCATTTTTTTATCCGCATGAGTTAGCTTGTTGAGTCTATATGAAAATATTTTCACTAATGTGATGGAATTGATTGAGAAAGCCATGTGATTGCTTGGGTTTGTATGTCTGCTTCTATATAAGTGTCGTTTAGAGTGTTAGTGTGTTGCTTAAGGACAAACAACAAGTTTAAGTTGAGGGTGTTGATATACCGTGAGTTTACGGTATTTTTTATATGTTTCACTTGGAGTTTGTGTGTGTCTTAGGCGATTTCATTATTAGAAATAATGTTTTATGTATAATTGTTGCAGGAAATAGGCTTGGATGTGGTTGATGAAAATGCGAGCTGAAAAGTGCAGAAGAAGCCACCAAATGTTTTAAGTGTGCTTTGAGAGTAAAGTACCAATTATGATGTTGTGTTGTTAAAGGACATTCTCACTAAACACATAAAACGATGATGTGAAAGGCTTTCTCACTTAGAACGGATTCTTAGGTTGAAAGGCTTTCTCACCTAATTGAATCAAAGAATAAGACGTGTCCTAATGAACTAGCTTGGTTTGGTTGTCCAAGGGAACCTTTCCATGATTAATGAAGTCATGTAAGAAATGACTATTCCGTGGGATTTATGCTTAGCACCGAGTGGATATTGATGATGAGATGGGAGCTCTCTCATAGTAGAGGCTGGGTTTCTAGAAGCAATCTCATGAGATGAAAGATCCCGTGTTAATTGATATACCATGAGTTTACAATATTTTTTGATACGTCTCACTTAGAGTTTGTGTATGTCTTAGGCCATTTTGTTATTAGAAATATTTTTTTGTGTATAATTCTTGCAAGAAATAAGCTTGGATGCAGTTGATGGAGAGGCTGGCAGAAAAGTGCAGAAGTAGCACCTAATGGAGCCACCAATAGACAGTAGGCATCGACGGGCCGTGGATAGGCAATTGTAAATCTTGGTCTGAAAGTTGAGTTACAGTAACTCAAACCATGGAGTTCCAGGACGGACTGTAGTCTAGTCCACAAACCGTAGGTGATGTATCTTAGGTGGAAGATCAAGGAAGTCTGACTAAGTGTGGAACCACAGAGCAGCCGACGGACTGTCGGTCGACCCACGGGGCGTCCTGCACATCCGTCAATGAAGATCATAATGTTGAAGTTCCAGTACCTGATTGATTTTTCTAAGTTTGAAGGCACAGAGGGCGATCTACATATCATAGGTCGACCCACGGTCCGTAGGTCAATTCTTCGACTCAAACCGCGTCTTTGCATTTTATTTCCTTATGTTGTTTCCTATTTTATTAAGGATTTGTTTTCTATAAATAGGAGTTGTTATCCTCGTTTTTGGGTGTTAGACATTATTGTATACGTCTAAGTTTTGTTCTTTGGAAATTGCTTTGCAAACTCTCAGCAATTTACTTTCTGGTTTTCATTTTATACAATTATCTCTTTGTAATTTAATTTAGGATTTCGGGTTTCATCAGTTCTTCTTGTAAGTTCATGAATACTTTTTACCCAATTATGAATTGTGATCTTTCAATCATGAGTAGCTAAATCCACAACTAGGGTTGTGGGAATCCTGAGCAATTAACAAAGTATGGATAATAATTAATTAATTTTTGAATATTGTTCATGCATATATTGTTAATCCTTTCCTTTTGAAGTCGTTTTAACCGTTTCAAACGTTAGAACTGGCCTCGCTCCTACTTGTCGAACCAAGGAGCTAATGAATGAGAAATGGATTAAACAATAAGGATTTAATGGTTGGTATAGAATAGTCTAGTGTCAATTGGCGTGTGGGTGAAAAGTAAACCATACATTGAGATGATGACTAATCTGAGGTAGAGGTAAGGGTTAGTAATGCATACACCCGTAGCCGGACCAAGGTATGTGGTGAAATTCCCTACTTGGAGGACCAATCACATAGGGATACCTAACTTACAAACTTTGCATGTTAAACACTAGAAAATGATTACTATTATTAGGATTACTGCGTTAAGACCTTTTGGGGAACACATATACCCTAGTTTCTCTCTCATATTGATAACTTTAAATTTGAATCTTGTTTACTTGTTACTTAATCTACAATCTGTTTCTTTAGACACAAAACCCCACTGTTTACTTTTCTTGGAAATAGTTGGACTAAACGAAAATAATAGTGAGCTAAGTTTAGGTCTTAACCATGTTCCTCGTGGGCTCAACCCCAACCTACAAGTTGGGTCCTTTATTCGACAACGATCACTTATACTTCTTTAGGGAGGTGATATCTGAGCGTATCAAATTTTGGCACCATTGCCGGGGAATATGACTTTTAGATTAAGTTTAAAAACATTATTGAACTTTAATCAAGTATTTCCTGATTTTACGTTTTTCTTTTGTTTTTGTCTTCTACAAGTTTCTACTCTAGTGTATTCCAAGTACACGAAGTCGAGGAGAACCTTTGATCCCATATGATCTAGAATTGAGTAAAAATTTGAGGAGAATAAATAATCAAGGGGTACAAAACAATCCGATCAGAGACGGTCTAGGTGATAGAGTTGATTTGCAGCTTCCTGGGGTTGTAGATGTGGCTGTTCAGATTATTGGTGGTAATCAGGTTTTTGGTGGTAATCTACTCGGAAATCAATAAAAGGTGTAGAATTCGCCAGCACCAAGGCATAGTGATACATCGGAAGTCTACTAAAGTCTCACATGGCCATCTGAACAAAGTCTTGAAAACTAAAGTAGGGACACGACCCTTTCCAATCAAAATACTAGAAATGACTATTACATGAAAAGGAAAGAAACTTCAGAAGACACTTGTCCGCGATCTATGAGGACGTACCACTTTAGCCTTGGAGGTAATCTCAATCCAAGCACTTCGATCTAGCTAGAAGCAATCACTTTTCAGAACCTACACTTGTAGTAAAATCAGAAAAATATAGGTTAGCACAGAAAAATGTACTAAGTATGACGACCATGTAAAAACATGCTTTAAAAGGGTTATTTTGGTTAGAAACCATGCATTATGCCACTTTTTTGAAATATGATGAACAATAGCATAAGGGACATCAAATAGAAGTATAATCATCATACAAGTCATAATATCACATTTGAACAATATCAACATGTAAACCATTACCTTCACCTTAGCCGTTCACTTCAAGTAACCCTCATGCTATACCTTGTGCACTGTATGGATAGTGTCCCATACCACCATCCACACTAAGGCACAACATTAAGGTCACCAAAAGTGAACTTACCATTCATTCCTTTTCACCTTTACACAATATTTATATATAAGAGACATAACATTTCATAAGGCATGACAAGGAAAAATAACTCATAATATAACCCAAGTATAGCATGCATCATCACATTAAGCATTTAAGAGTCACATTCTTCAAAAACTTCATTTCGAGGACTTTCATACATTAGTCATTAAAACTTAGAGAACTCACTATGACCCTCTCAAAGCCTACTCGTGCAATGCATGAATGGCATCCCATACTACCACTCACACTTCATAGAACTTCTCAAGAAACCATAATGCACATGTCACATGATGGGAATAGGCATTAACCGACATAGACCATGAGAGCTAACCATGGAATCCGGTGTCATATGACCCTACACCGTAAAAAGGTGTTCTACTTGCCTAAGGTAGAACTAGCTACATTTAGCTTAGATGAAATCCACTAGCTTTAATATTATGTGGGCACATGATTATGGGATCTGAAAGATGTTCATTAAAATCCGGCCTACCGTAGGGAGAACGTCCATCTAACCATACCCTCTTGGTGCTTAGCCTCCATTCTCATAGAGTAGTTTCATTTACATCACATCATTGTACTTGAGAGGGCCACAAACATTAGACCTACCGACCCAAAGCACATTACACATGAAGGGCCACCACCATTAGGTCTACCGATTCAAGGTACATTTAAGGATAGCTCATTGATCTTCCTAGAAAGAGCCACCACTGTTAGGTCTACCGTTACTAGGTTCATCATTTCACACAAGAAGGGCCACCACCATTAGGTCTACCATTTCAAGGTTTAACATTCACATCAGCTCCTAGAATACTCATGAAAGGCCACTAACATTAGGTCTACCATTCCAAGGTTTAGCCTAGAATACTTCATCAGTCATTGATTCATGAAGGGCTACCAACATTAGGTCTACCAATTCAAGAAATTAAGAAATTAGTCAAGATACATTCATTAGACAAGAAAAGGATGCCTAAGCCTACCAATTCAAGATATATAATATATAGAAGACAACACATCACATTCATATACTTTAGTAAGTAAACACCTCCACCTTTCAAGTGGATCAATAGGTCAAACACATTCTACTTCAACATGAAATTTAGTCATAACTTGACTTCAAGGCCATGAATCTCAAATGATCAACGCACCAACAATTTACCATAATTAAGGCATAGATAATAATACAATTCAATAAGCCAAAGCAATTTAGAGATATTACAATCATAAGCTTTCATAATCAACAAACACACTTCCTAAAGGCGCAATTTAGGAATTGAGAGAAATCATGGGTTCATAGAGTATTTTCATCATAAATCTTCAATCAAATATCAATACAATCATAATATGACATTAGTAACCATTTGAAATCGTTTGAAGAAAGAACCCATGAGATTGAGTAAAACCCTAGGTTTTTCATGAACTTGAAATCTTTGAAAACTTCTTTGACATTGACTCTAAGGGTGAAAGCTACCCCTAGATGAAGGATCACCATACCTTGCTTAAGATTCCCCAATAAATTTTATCAAGAAACGCCTTGAACCCAAACCCTAGCTCCCACTTCTTCTTCTTCCTTGAGTTAGAGAGAGAAATATTGAGAGAGAAAGAACTTTGGAGTTTTGATTTGGGTGTTTGGAATGAAGGAGTAAAAATAGGTGCTAAAAGACTTAAAACTATATATATATGATATATACCTATTTCAAACGACCCCACAACAATACAACTTAAATACAAAATTACCAAAAGGACCTTCACTTGACATCCCCGTCCAAGTACACGACCACTTGGACGGTCCGTGAAGGGGACCACGACCCGTGGTGGCGCCCGTGGTCCTCTAGGCAGTAGATCCATTTTACTTGCCAAGCCTTCATGAGGCCAAGGCATGATCACAGGACCTCCCACGATCCGTGGTTAAAACCATGAGTGAGGTGGAGGTCGTGGGCTAGCCTTAGACTCATGGATGCAAGGCCTTGGAGCCTTGACACCAAGTCACGTTTACGCCCAACTTCATGCCTCGTCAAGGGAACCACGGCCCGTGGTGGCACCCGTGTTCCCATGAACAGTAGCTCCTCAAATCTACATCATTCCTACCAAGCTAAGGCAACCCCACGAGCCTTTCCACGGCTCATGGTCATGACCACGAGTCGTGAAGTGGCTCATGAAGGGGAGCCTTGACTTGGAACCAAACTAGGGCGCACTGCCTTGCAACCACGGGTGGTACCACGACGCGTGGTGGCCACCACGGGTCATGAAGACCCTCGTGGAGATGTGAGGCAGTGACTAGGCCTAGTTTTTAGGCAGCCTTGGCCCCTCACCTTGGCTTACACCCAAAACCTTAAGCCCTTGCCCTTAACACTTGACGTTAACCCCCACATTTAGGCTCTAGTTTAACCTATCATTTTTCGGGTCGTTATATTATCCCCCACTTAGGAACATTCGTCCTCGAATGACACTTTAAACACTTTAAGGCATAACGACTCAAGACTAGCATCCCAACAATCATGACACATCAATATAAATACGTAATCATAGGAAGAAACATCAACTCCACATTAATAAGCTCAATGCAGTACAAGAAAGTGGGAACTACTTGTACAAACTCATTATGCACAAAAACATCAACATTTCTCATTTCGTTAAAGGAACTTTCTTCTGCAACTCACATCATAGTCATTACAACATCATAAGGCAATTTATGCAACTCTTTTCAAGAACACATTTAAGGATGCTCAACAAGTCAACTGATGAAATATTTAGGCACTCATCATAGATGCATATCATTATGAGGAACACAATCATGAAACTCATTTTCTAATTTGAACATAAATTCTTCAAAACATGTATATCATAAAGAGACCACGGAAACACATTTTTCACACATGACTCCAAAACATGAAACAAGCTATAAGGAACTCTTGGTCTCAAGCTTGAATAGAAATAGAAAAAAGTGACAAGGATATCAAAACTCACCACAACCTTACTATTCAACATACCATCCCCCACTTAGGAGAAAACCCAACTAAGGCTAACATGAAATCAATTTAATAACCTCAACAAGACATTCATGACCATAAGAAACTATCACTTACCATCTAAGCACAATATCTCCCACTTGGGAGTAAGCCTATACAAGCTCTTTTAAACTTCACTTCTTTCCATTCTAAGGTCAGAGCAAGTCATCACCAAACATTCACACTCATCACACAAGATGATTCTAAACCAAGGTGAAGTACACTTCTACCCTTCTTAGAGAAGTCTACTCACTCATCCCTTCAAGACATTTCTAAAACACCTCATCAATCAAATCTTTCAACATACCTCAAAACTCATCATAACTAAGTTGAGTTCTACCATCATCTTAAGCATAACCATAAGCCACCCATTCTTACTAAAGACAACATCACAACCTATCACCTCAGATCTAACAAGTAACATAGCCACAATTGACATCAATACTCACCTTTTTCTCCCTCGATCCTTGTAGCATTAACCCTTCTAGTAGTCACATCTTCAAGACCACCGGATAAGGAATAAGAGAGAAAACTTATGGAGTCAAACTCTATGGCACGACTTGAAGAATATGAAAGAAGTGTAACTTCCTAACGTTCTATAGCCTCTTGCTCATAGATGTGTCGCCACTCACACCGATGAACAAGACTCTACTAGACATGGCTTGTGAGACATCAATCCTAAAAACTATTTCCAAAATTTTATGCTATGATACCAAGTTTGTCATGACAGGACCTATGCCCCGGAAGCGACACGGTGTACTTGACCCCGAAGGGGTCTTATACACGCCTCCATTAATAACATTTGATATAAGGAAAATAGTGCGGAATTAAAACTTATTTAAATCTAAACATTTCACACTTCATTTAAAAACACTTGAAACACACACCGTAAGTCTACTAAAGTCTCAGATGGCCATATAAACAAAGTTTTGAAAACTAAAGTATGGACACTACCCTTTACAATCATAAGACTAGAATTGTCTATTCCATGAAAAGGAAAGAAACTTCAAAAGACACTTGTCCTCGATCTATGAGGACGTACCACTTTAGCCTTGGAGGAAATCTCAATCCAAGCACTTCAATCTAGCTAGAACCAATAACTTTCTGGAACCTACACATATAGTAAAGTGAGAGAAATATGGGTTAGCACACAAAAATGTACCAAGTATGATGACCACGCAAAAACATGCTTTAAAAGGGACATTTTTGTTGGAAACCATGCATTATGCCACTTTTTTGAAATATCATGAACAATATCATAAGAGATATGAAATACAAGTATAATCATCATACAAGTCATAATATCACATTTGAACAATATCAACATGTAAACCATTACCTTTACCCTAGACCTTCACCTCAAGTAATCCTCATGCTATACCTTGTGCAATATATGGATAGCGTCCCATACCACCATCCACACTAAGGTACCAAATTAAGGTCATCAAAAGTGAACGTACCATTCATTCCTTTTCACCTTTACACAATATCCATACATAAGAGACATAACATTTCATAAGGCATGACAAGGGAAAATAACTCATAATATAACCCAAGTATAGCATGCATCATCACATTAAGCATTTAAGTGTCACATTCTTCAATAATTTCATTTATAGGACTTTCATACATTAGTCATTAAGACTTAGAGAACTCACTATGACCCTCTCAAAGCCTACTCATCCAATGCATGGATGGCATCCCATAGTACCACCTACACTTCATAAAACTTCCCAAGAAACCATAGTTCACATCTCACATGATGGGAATAGGCATTAACCGACATAGACCATGAGAGCTCACCATGGAATCCGGTGTAATATGACCCCACACCGTAAAAAGGTGTTCTACTTGCCTAAGGTAGAACTAGCTACATTTAGCTTGGATGAAATCCACTGGCTAAAATCCTATGTGGGCACATAGTTATGGTATATGAAAGATGTTCATTGAAATCCAGCCTAAAGTAGGGAGAACCTCCGTCTAACAATACCCTCTCGGTGCTAAGCCTCCATTACCATAGGGTAGTTTCATTTACATCACATCATTGTACTTAAGAGGGCCACCAACATTAGGCCTACCGACCAAAAGCACATTACACATGAAGGGCCACCACCATTACGTCTACCAATTCAAGGTACATTGAAGGATAGCTCATTGATATTCCTAGAAAGAGCCACTAGCGTTAGGTCTAACATTTCTAGGTTTATCATTTCACACAAGAAAGGGCCACCACCATTAGTTCTACCATTTCAAGGTTTAACATTCATATTAGCTCCTAGACTCTTCATGAAAGGCCACCAACATTACGTCTACCAATCCAAGGTTTAGCCTAGAATACTTTATCACTCATTCATTCATGAATGGCTACCAACATTAGGTCTACCAATTCAAGACATTAAGACATGAGTAAAGATACATTCATTATACAAGAAAAGGATGCCTAAGCCTACCAATTCAAGATATATAATATATAGAAGACAACACTTCACATTCCATCATCATCATTCATGGGTGTCAAATTGAGAAAATAGCCTTTTAATACTAACAAAAATACATTCAATACAATATCACCTTAACTTCATTATATTCTCATTCATATACTTTAGTAAGTAAACACCTCCACCTTTCAAGTGGATCAATAGGTTAAACACATTCTACTTCAACATGAAATTTAGTCATAACTTGCCTTCAAGGCCATGAATGTCAAATGATCAACACACCTACAATTTACCATAATTAAGACATAGATAATGATAAAATTCAATAACCCAAAGCAATATAGACATATTACAATTATAAGCTTTCATAATAAACAAACCCACTTCATAAAGGCATCATTTAGGAATTGAGAGAAATCATGGTTTCAGAGAGTATTTTCATCATAAATCAACAATTAAACATCAATAAAATCATAATATGCAATTAGTAACCATTTGAAATCGTTTGAAGAAAGAACTCATGAGATTGAGTAAAACCCTAGGTTTTTCATGAACTTGAAAACTTTGAAAACCTCTTTGAAATTGACTCTAGGGGTGAAAGCTACCCCTAGATGAAGGATCACCATACTTTGATTAATATTACCCAAGAAATTTGATGAAGAAACGCCTTGAATCCAAACCCTAGCTCCCACTTCTTCTTTTTCCTTGAGTTAGAGAGAGAAATATTGAAAGAGGAAGAACTTTGGAATTTTGATTTGGGTGTTTGGAATGAAAGAGTAAAAATAGGTGTTAAAATACTTAGAACTATAAATATATATAAATATATATATATATATATATATATATATGATATATAACTATTTAAAATGACCTCACAACATTAGAACTTAAATAGAAATTACTGAAAGGACCTTCACTTGACAGCCCCGTCCAGGCACACGACCACTTGGATGATCCGTACACGACCGGCTGTGGCCCCCGTGGTCCTCTAGGTAGTAGTTCCATTTTATTTGCCAAGCCTTCATGAGGCCAAGACATGATCACGGGACCTCCTAAGATCCGTGGTTAACACCACGAGTGTGGTGGAGGTCGTGGTCTAGCCTTAGACTCATGGATGCAAGGCCTTGGAGCCTTGACACCAAGTCACCTCTACGACCAACTTCACACCTCGTCAAGGGAACCACGCCCCGTGCTGATGCCCGTGGCCCCTTGACCAATAGCTCCTCAACTCGACATCATTCCTATCAAGTTAATGGAACCCCACGAGCCTTCCCACAACCCGTGGTCATCACCACGAATCGTGAAGTGGCTCGTGAAGGGGAGCCTTGACTTGGCACCAAACTAAGGCACATTGCCTTGCCACCACGGGTCGTGAAGAACCTCGTGGTGATGTGAGGCAGTGGCTAGGCCTAGTTTTTTAGGCAGCCTTGGCCCCTCACCTTGGCCTACACCAAAAACCTTAAGCTATTGCCCTTAACTCTTGACGTTAACCCCCACGTTTAGGCTCTAGTTTAGTCTATCAATATTTGGGTCGTTATAGTCTATGAAGCAGGAAAGTGATCTTAAGTCGGTATCAGTGGTGAATCATATTGTGGAGTGAGTTTCTGAAGTCTCTATTAAGAGACGTTGGGTTTTAATGCACTCACAGTGGTAATGATAAATTTTGACGATGATGGTATTGAATACTATGATGAATTAGTCATCGCACTTGATAGGTTCAAATTCCGTTTCGAACCAAAACAATTGGAGTTAGATATGAAGAATCGCGACTCTCCAGCTGCAAAACTCTCTGTAGAAGAGGCTCCAAAACTAGAAATCAAGGCTCTACCATCACACTTGAGGTATGTATTCTTGGGGAGAGATAGCACTTTACCGATAATCATTGATGCAAATTTGAGAGAGGAGCAAGTTGAGGCTTTGGTCTCTTTTTTGAACAAGTTCAAAGGGAAGAATCGTCATCCTATTTACTATGTCAGCAAAGCTCTAAATGTGGCCCAAAAGAATTGTACAATGACTAAATAGGAGCTGCATGCAGGGGTTTTCGCATTCAAAAAATTTCAATCCTACTTGCTTGGTACTAAGGTCATAGTGCATACTGACCATTATGCATTGAGATGTTTGATGGATAAGAAGGATGCAAAACCGAGGTTGATTAGATGGGTGTTGTTGCTTCAAGAGTCTGACTTTGTGGTGAAAGATAAAACGGGGACTGAAAATCAGGTTGCCGATCACTTGTCCAGATTGGAGGAAGAAGCTATGCTCAAGCTTCGTGATAGGGCTCAAATCAATGATGCTTTTCCACATGAACAAGCATTGGCTGCTTCTCATGATCTGATTCCTTGGTTGTCAAACTTTGCAAACTACCTGGCAAGTGATATGGTGCCATCAGATTTGTCTTTTCACCAAAGGAAAAAGTTTATGCATGATGTGAATAAGTTCCTTTGGGATGAGCCTTACTTGTACTGTAGTTGTGCTGATGGTATTATTCGTCGCTGTGTGCCCGAAGTCTAGATTTTGAGTATACTGGAGGCATGACACTTATCGCCTATTGGTGGGCATCATAGTGGTATTCGGACTACGCATAAAAATTTCCAGTGTGGGTATTACTAGCCTACCATCCAACAAGATGCTGATGATTTCACCAAATTGTGTGACTGTTTCTAAAGAGAAGGAGGAATTTCAAAGAGGCAAAAGCATCCTCTGAATCCGATATTGGTAATAGAATTGTTTGATGTATGTGGAATTGATTTTATGGGTCCGTTTGTGAATTCACACGGGATGAAGTATATTCTTGTTGTGGTTGATTATATGTCAAAGTGGGTGGAAGCAATTGTCCTTTCCATTCATGAAGGTAAAAGTGTCACCGCATTCCTGAAAAAGTATATCTTCTCTAGATTTGGTACATCTAGGGCGATTATCAGCGATGGAGGTTCCCACTTTTGTAATAAGTTGTTCAAAGCGCTACTTGAGAAATATGGCTTCCGCTACAATGTGGCTACTCCTTACCATCCACAATCTAGTGGGAAAGTTGAAGTGTCCAACAAAGAGATCAAGCAGATTTTGGCTAAGGCTTTGAATGCAAATAGAACTGATTGATCAAGGAAGCTTGATTATGCTCTATGGGCCTATCGCACCGCATTCAAGACTCCCATAGGTATGTCCTTCGACCAACTTGTATATGGGAAGTTTTTCCATTTGCTGGTAGAGCTAGAACTTAAGGCTATGTGGGCGCTAAAGATGCTAAATTTGGATTGGGGCGCAACATCAAATAAGATAATGTGTGACTTGAATATGCTTGATGAGTTCCGCCTAAGAGCTTAAGAAAGTTCAGCCTTATACAAGGAGAAGATGAAGAAGTATCATGATCAAAGGATTGAAAAGCGAGAATTTTTCGTGGGTTATCTTGTGCTTCTATTCAACTAAATGTTGCGCTTGTTTTCGGGAAACCGCAAGTCCAAGTGGACTGGGTCATTCTTAGTCACGCAAGTGCTCCCTCACAGAGGGGTAGAGCTCAAAAATAGTAAGGGAATAAGGTTTAAGGTAAACGGGCAAATGATTAAGGTCTATATGGGAAAAACGGAGAATGTGCAAGAAGTGGTTGAGGCCTACTATCTTGATGAAGTCTAAGTAATCAAGAGGCATGCGTTGTGCCGCGACTTTAAATCAAACGCTCTTTGGGAGGCAACCAAAGATGTACAATCTAGCCAACTATGGGTTTTTCTTTTCGGTTTGTAGTTTTATTTGTTTATTTGCTTTTCTGTATTCTGTTAGATAGGTTCTTTATTTTTTATTGTAGTGTTGGCTAGATATAGCATCGGGTCCGTGTATAAAAAGTGTCCAAAAAATGTTAAAAGAAAGGCTTAACGATTGCTACATGTGCAGGGACGAAAAGAAAAATCTACAGAAAATGTCTAGTGCAGAGGTCTACGGACCCCATCGACGGTCCGTAGGTCAATCCACGGACCGTGAATGGTGTCCTTAGACCCCAGGTTAGTCCCCTAAAGTTTTGTAAGTGTTGAGTGACCTACGGTCCGTATGTCGACCCATGGCCCGTCGATGGGGTTTCATGGGTCTAAACCTAGGGTTTGCCTGACCCAATCGGGACAACTTTTAAATATAACCCTTCATTTATATATTCATCCCTCACATTCAAACTTCCTTCCCAACCTTTTTTAACCCCATCCTCTCCAAAAATCACTCCATATTACACCCACATCCCACAAATCACTCCCCTTCCATTTCCTCAAATTCCCAAATCAATTTCCTCTCTCCCAAATTCCCTCATTCCCCATTTTGTAGAGTGTCCAGTGTTCGGGTTCGGCGTTGAAAGGCTAGCAAAAGATCTAAGGAGCTCATTGTCATAACACAATCACCCACTTCTGATACTTGTAAGGTAACCGAATTCACTTTAACTTTGAATTTAGGTATTCATTATTCCATACATGAAGTCAGGAAGTGGCCTTGACCTTGCGTTCTTTTTGTATACAATTGCTTGTTGAACTAATGATAGAAACACCCATGGGATGATAAAATGTGGTTGTGTAGTCTTAGTAATCAAATAACTCAATAAAAATGGTCTAAATGAAAGTTTCGACTTTGAATTCCTAGTTTTGTAGGCAATACATGTTAAACAATGAGTAATTGGAGCCCTAGGGATGGCAAACTATCATAAATTGTGTTGAAATGCATGATTAGACTTAGGAGGAATGATTGCAGTTATCGAAAATTGGTTTAAACATGAGGCATGTCGGATACCTGGCAGAAACTTGATCTATGAGACCTCGTCTATGGACCGTAGATTAGGTCCGTGGTCTATGGCACATAGCAATTCCCCTAAGTGTGGAACCATAGAGGTGGACTACAGTCTGTAGGTTAATTTACGAACCGTTCTGCACATCCATGGTTCCCATCAGAGCCAAACGTTTTGGGATTTCTAGCATACAAAGGGGATCCACGGACCGTAGGTGTCCACTGAAGCCACTGTCTAAAAAAAATAGGTTTTCTTTTGGTTCGTTTTTTGTTCTAAAAAAATTTCGAGTGTGTTATTAGTTTATTTTGGTGCTAACTATGCTTCCACAGGTACCATGGCTCCGAAGCAAACTCCGGCCATCACCGCAAAGGGTAGGTTCAACGGCACCAACTCGAAAACTAATTGATAAAGATACTGATGTGGAGAATGACCACGCATATGAACCCTCCACTGGAAGGACATCCCCCACAGCACCCCGGATTACCCGAAATCAATCCAAGCAGGTGGTTCCCGACGTAGTCACTAACCTCCAGTCTAATGAGGAGGATACACTGATCGGATCACTAGCTGGGTCTACTTCCGTCTCTGAGTTCATCTCTGCTTCTGGCTCCGCATTCGGGTCGAGTTCACATTCTAAGGCAGCCTCTTTTGATGAGGCCACTTGTGAGGGGAGCATTCCAGTGCCGCTAAACACAAATTTGGCTCTAGTTTCGGAGGAGCCAAACAGGTGGTGCGTATCCGGTCAGTGGCAGATAGACCAGGATGCTAGGATGATCACCGAGAAGGGGAGGCCAACTCGTTTACTCTATAAGGAGCGTCGGGTTCTTACAGGCAGCTTGCACATCATACCCGCTATTCAGGAGTTTTTCAAAAAACACTGGTGCGAGTGAATGGCACGAAGGTAGGGGTCTTATAGTGAGGAGATCATGAGGGAGTTCTACGCTTCTTATACAGCCACCCTCCGAGGGTCTATGGACAGACAAGTCAAGCCACCACACAACCTCCACTCACTGTGACACTATTACGTAGGTTCTCCATGGATTTATCTGAGATCACCATTCATCGGTTCATCTACGGTCTTGCCCGCACTTGGGCACTTAACACAACCCAGTTGGACTACAGATGGGATATCATGAGGAGAGGGGTATTTCAAAGGAATGCCAAGCAGAGGGAGTCTGTGTTGCGCTGGTTAACCCGTCACATTGCTACAGACGGAGAGCGCATAAAATGGTTTATCCGCCCAAGGCTTGATAATCAAGAAGGCCACTCTCAATTTTATGGCCAAGTTCTTCTGGATGTTGGTACGGAATGGGGTTTCTCCCACGAAAGTAGATAATGTACTCACTTGGGACCGAGCATTCATGGTGGCAACCTTAGTGGTCAGGTTCGAGATCAATTTTTCCCGTATGCTCATTGTTTAGATTCGCGAGAGGGCCTTCAAGGCCTCCACCACTTACCCCTTTCCTTTCCTTATCTTTAAGTTATGTAGGGATTCTGGCGTGCTGGTCTGGCATTGTGATAAGTTGATCCAGGCGACCAAGACCTTGGACATCGGCATGATTAGAGATTAAGCCAATGTGGTAGTACCGCGTAGAGAGTTGCAGACTGAGGTACCTCCACTGGGAGCGGACTTCATGATTGCTGTGGAGCAGATACAGGTTCAATAGCCTGCACCTCCATCCCCTACTGAGGATGCTCCGGCTTCCTATTCGCCGGCCGCCAACCAGGCCCCTAGCTCCTCCAGAGCCATCCCTCTTCAAGGTCCACGGTCATCCCTCTAGCTCGAGTTCAAAAATTGGAGGCCGAGATGGCCACCATGCTTGAGCACATTAGGCCTTGGATGCGGCACGCGATAGAGGAGTCCGCGACTAGGGTGGAGCAGCAGATGGAGAAGATGATGGACCGAAAGGTTCAAGCGGTACACCATCGTCTTAATGCTTTCTAACTGTGGGTTTTAGATTGACCTGCCCCTACAACAAATTTATTGTCCTTCCTGATGGAGTTGGCTAGTCTCCGGGCTGATATTGACACCCTCCTAGCCCCTCTAGAGATTGAGCCCGAGTCGGCCCCCACTTCATCAGCTGATGATACGGTGTTCGATGCTCTATTTGGGGATGAGATGCAGCCTTCTACTTCTTCCTGTCATGCTGTGAAGCGCCCCCGCTCCAATCAAGTGTCTAATGATACTGAGGTTGGCCGAGCTCGAAAAAGGGAGCGCCAAGAGACTGAGGCAGCTCGGAGGGCGTCAATTCTTGATGATGAAGTACGCCTGGAGAGGGTTCGTGAGAGTGATCGTCGGGCCTCGAGTTCTAAGACCACCACTGAGGTTGTAGCTGCAGTGAGAGATGAGTTAAGCACCACTAATGGTGCATTTAGAGTAGTTGATAGCACTTCTGCGGGTGCTGTGTTGGATGATCTGGGCACTACGGAGGGTGGAACAAGTGTTGATCCAGCGGGCTCAAGGAAACCGGACCCACCTGCTTATTGATAAGTCTTTGGAGCTCTGCGCCACAAGTTTGCATCACCCAATCCTTTACTATTTACTTTTTATGCATTGGGGACAATTGCACTCTATTTCGTTGGGATGGGGTAAATGGATTGTGAGTAATAGGGTGAAGTCTGAGTAACCCAACACATGATCCTCTCTTTGGGTTTTCTTGCCTGTGTTCTTTTTCCCCAAGAGACTGTATTAATTTCTGTTGAACAGGCATGTGTTAGGATTGTATGTGTAGAAGCATGTGAAAGAATGAAGCATGATGGCGTAATCAAGAATGAAAAAAATTATACCCATCCAAAAATTGTGATATGTGCTAAAACTTGTAGGCTAGAATGAATTGAATGTGTTGACTCTTAATATAAAATGATAATGAACCAACTTGACCACATGACTTAAGCTAAACATGAACTGGGTAACTGATAATCTGATAATGTGACAATATGCCAAGAGTGAGTAAGAAGAGTTGAATTGTTCAGACATGTTTGTGCCAATCTAAAACTTGTCCAGTTAGTCCTGCTAACATAATCAACGCTAGAGACTAGGAAGTGATCATAGGCGCTTGTTCTAATAAGTCCACTAATTGCCTAAAAGAATCCAACCAAATGAAATCAATGTTCCCGTTTATCCAAATGATTTGAACCTGAAATAGACCATTTATTTCTAAACCCTTAACTCACCTTCCCCTAATATAGTGTTTTGGCCCCGGTCCCTCCTTGGACAAGTTCACCTTGACATAAGCCAAAAGCCTAAGTTGAGGGTGGCTATTGCAAATGTGACCTCAATCTTAGCCCTGATCCGACATCGGATATTATGAACCTTAACTAATGGAAAATCCATAAGTGGAGGGTGGCTATGAAAGAGAAAACCGAAAGAAAAATGGTTATGAAAAGAGTTTGGTGTTGAAAAGAGAAAAAGAAAGATGGAAGATGATGTGACTTTGTGCCAAAGAAACAAGAGATGATGATTAAGAGTGCTGAAAAATAAATAAAAAAATAAAATGCAAGAAAAAGAAGAAAGTGAAAAATAAAGAGCTACAAAGTGAAAAGTCACACCCATGGTTGAAAAGAGTAAAGGGAAAGAAAAAAGGTAGGGTGTCAAAAGGATGGCAAAAAGAGGTAAAAAGCCTAATGTATTGTCAAGGAGGGCAGAAGTTACTAAAAAGTACCCATATGTACCACACCTGACCCTGAGCCTACGCTACAAGCTCAGAAAGTCCTATAGTGATCCTATCAACTAGTTTGGAGAGTCTAAGGAGTGAAATAAGGGCAAGCTTATGGCATTGACCACTAATTGTACTTGAAGTTACTTTTGAGCATGAGTGTTGAATGAAGCCTTATGATCAAAATCATATTCATGGTGTGAAAAAGTGATTTCGTTTAAAGTGAAGGCATTATTTACATTATTGGAGAGTTGGCACCTTGGTGATAGTGAAACGGTGTATGTGTGTGTCTATTAGTCGATCTTTGTCATATCTTGATCCGCATGAGTTAGCTTGTTGAGTCTAAGAGAAGAGATTTGCACTCGAAAAGGGAGTTGGGATAGAAAGCCAAGTGATTGCTTATGCTTGAATGTTTCCTTCTATACAAGTGTCGTTTGGAGCCTTAGTGTGTCGCTTGAGGAAAAACAACGAATTTAAGTTGAGGGTGTTGATATACCATTAGTTTATGATAATTTTAATACATCTCACTTAAAAATTGTGTGTGTCTAGGGCCATTTTATATTGGTATTAATGTGTTTTTATCATGTTTGCAGGAAATAAGTTCGGACATGGAAGTTGAGAGACACAGCTGAAGAATGTGCAGAAAAAGGCATCTACGGACATGATCTACGGACAGTAGGTCCAGTCACGATCCATAGATAGTAGGTGTAAATGGATAGGAATGACTTGAAGGAAAACCAGGGAATCCTTGACTAAGTGTGGAACCACGGTTACAAACGACAGACCGTAGATCGACATACGGGCCGTTCTACAGTTCCATCAAATAATTCTGAGAAGGGGGGTCCAGTACCTGATTTTGAAAGTCTAAGTATGGAGCTATGGAGGAGGATCTACGAAACTTGGATCGAACCATCGTCCGTCCTGCTGAGCTTTCGATTGTTACTGAGAGGTGGAGATTTTGAGCTATAGAAATTTGCCTAAGTCCCAATCCATAGAAGGGACCTACGGATCGTAGGTTAGTCCACGGTCTGTAGGTCAGTGTCCTAGATCGAAACCGCATCCAGAAACTTCATTTCCTTATTTTGTTTCCTTTTTATTTGGGACATGTTTTTCTATATATAGGGTATGTAAACCTCTTTTTTGAGGGTTAGATCTTATTACTTTAGTTCTAGTTTTTGGCTTGGGAGATTAACTTGCAATTTTAGGATAAAGTAGAGCCTCACATGGGTTTTATGCATTAATAACTTGTTAAAATAACGAAGAATAGCCTTGTAAGTCATTTTTAAAGAGTTTGGAAGTCAAACGTCAAGGGAAAACCAAGACGTTCGAAAACTAGTCTTTTACGTGTTGGTGTGTTCTAGTATGTTGTTCATGTTTTTATGTGTTTTTTGGAGTGTAAAATCAGTGGATGTAACCCTAGTGTCTTAATAAATGTTTTTAGGGTCAAAACGTTCGGATACGACTCCCCGGGGGCCACCCTAAGGGTCCCTGAGGAGGACCCAACCCTTGGCCAAGCAAGCGGCCAAGGCAGCTTGACATTGCTCATGGAGGGAGCATGTCCGTGTCGCGGACTAGCTCCTCCAAAGGCCAAATGTTTGGTCCTGTCGCAGACTCTACTATCTCAAATTTAATTTCCAGAAATCTTGTGGGAACACCTCCGCGTCGCGAACTTGTTTCCCGACGAAATCTGTGAAAATATAACTCAAGTTTGACTTGTTTAAAAGGTCCAACTAAGTGAGGGGTAGTTTGGATACTTTGGGGAATTATTATAAACGATTATTATACCTATTTTAGGGTATTTTAAGTTGGTTAAAACCCCAAAACCTAAAATTAGACGCCATTCTTCAAATTGACCCTTCCCTCTCAAAATAGATTCTCCCAAAAACTCCATTGAAGACCTTGATGAAGCTCAAGCTAGAAGATGGGTTTTCAACATATTTCTTCTTCAATTTCATGGGTCTTCAATAATTAAGGTATGGTGACTCTTGATTCTTGAATAACCTCTCAATCAAGGAGTTCTATCAAAGATTTTCAAAAGTGATTCAAAGACCAAAATTACCAATTTTCAATCTAAACATGGGTTCCTTGTCAAATTATTTTATAAATCTTTCTATTGATGAATTAATGTGGAATTAATGTTTTTAAGACAATTTTCAAAGGAATTCTTAAAGAACCCATGATCCCCAAATTCTCAAAATTGGCCTATGATGTGGGTCTTTGTGAATATGATCTCTATTGGTGAAATTATGTTTAGATTAGATTGTATTGATGTGTCCTATGATTATCTATACTTATTCATGTTGAATTGTTGTTATATTGATGAGTTGAGGATTATGGCCTTATGGGCAAAGTTATGAGTTGATTCCTTTGTTTATAGAATTGTACTTAGATTATGTTTATGTTATTGAATTACATTGTTGATTCCTATTGCTACCTATGTCAATTGATTATGAATTGTTGAGGATTGATCCATGCTGATCATGGCTTGGAGAATTGGTAAGTTGACCTAACTTCTAGTCTATAGTATGAGAATTAATGTTGTGAAGTTTGATCCACTTATGGTCGAGGTGTTTACTTCTTTTCTATCTATACATGTTGAGATCATGGCCTTGAAGGTAATAGATGTGAAGTGAATTGATGATTATGATGCCTATGTTTATAAAGTTGTGCTATGAAGGTTATGTATGAAATCCTCAATGCTAGCATGATGTTTAAAGTGTGTTGATGATGATGAGTATAATGTGAATGATAATTTTAGGGATAAGGTGTGGTCTACATGATTGAATATGTTAGGTACTAGTGTGGAATGACCCCTACCTATATGACCCCTATATGAATGTTTGATCATATACATGTTAGGAGTACCTATTCAATGTTGAATGTTTCCTTGTCTCCTATGATGAAGTGTGGGTGTGTGGTCTAGAATCCCTAAGGGCTTTATATGTGAATTGCTCATGAATGGGGGACATTGTGAATGTGTTGTTATCCCTTTAAGGGAAGAACACTCAATATCAATGTTGTTGCTAATATGTCACTATGAGGACCAATATGCACGCACACACACACTCTACATGTTAGCTATGAATATGATGTGTTATGGTGTCTATTGAAAGGTTCTCTTATATGCACCCTTACATCTTATTATGCATGCAAAGTGTATGATTAGCAAAGCATGAATATGTGTTGTATAAAGGTGTTTATGTGAAAGGCTTTCTCACATATGTACACACACACATGAATGAATGAATAAGGTTTATGATAATCTAGTGAAAGTGAGTCTCTTGAAAGGTTTCCTAAATTTTACTCTAAACTAGACTATGTTATGAATATGGTATGATTATCTGAAAGGTCATTCTCACATAATGTAGGTTCTATGATGAAAGGTCATTCTCATCTTAGAAACCTTTGAGCTATATGATATGAGGGATTAAGTCCCTAAAGCCTACTTTTAAGAACTAATGTTAAATAAAGGCTTAAAGATGTTTAAAAAGGGAGTTGGAGCTTAGCACCGAGTGAACATGAAAAATGAAAGTGGGGGCTTCATGTTTAGCAAGTCTGGCTTCCCACAAGAGAACCTTCACGTTTAGCAAGTCCGGGTTCCCAACATAGATGTTGTCTCATGAGATGGAAATCTCCACGCTTAGGAAGTCAAGGTTTTCTAGTAGCAATCTCCTTGTTCCATAACTATGTACCCCCGTAGGTATTAGTTTAGTGGATCCACTAGGTAGCTATTATGTATGTAGGTCCTACTTTGGCAAGTAATACCCTCTCTTTTCGGTGTGGGAGTAGAACACCGGATTCCATGTAGCTCACATGGTCTATGTCGGTTATGGAAATGTCTCCCGAAAGTTAAGAAATGAACTAAGATAAGAATATGAACTCTAGTCATGATTTCTGGAAGAGTTACTTAGTGTAGGTAGGACTATGGACCCTACTTATGCATTGCACAAGTGGACTCTAAGGGAGGTTATGATTAGACTCTTTATGTAATGAAGACTATGGTCTATGTATGTTAATATGAAATCACGTTAAGGTTGATTTTACTTATGTCAAGACATGAAGTATGATTATGCATGTGAATTACACTTATGACTTCTTAATGGGTTTGCCTAGTATATGTAGGGGTATGGGACTCCTTGTGTACATTGCACAAGTGAGCTTGGGAAGGTGTTGTGAGGGTGGTTTACCTATGATATGAACTAAATGGGTTATGACTAATGATGTAGTAAAGGAATGAGTCCTTATATGATGTTATGAAGTATGTTGGTCTTATGTCTAAATGAAGATGTTATGACTTGTTGAATATGATGTGCCTAGTCTATGGTGGCTTCCTAGGAACACTTGGTGTGAGTAGCATTATGGGATGCTACTTGTACATTGCACTAGTGTGACTTGGGGGTTTTCTTAGGTGATGGTTCCTATGTGAAGACTATGTCTTATGGTGTACTTATGACTCTATGAATATATGTGGTTGGATTGGTGATGGCTATATGTAAGTTCACCTTTGGTAACCTTAAGGCAATACACTGCACCAAGTATTCCCTAAAGGTTGCTTGAGGAAAGGAGTTAAGATAAAGACGAAGGTAATGTATTGTATGCATTGAATGAGCCTAAAATGTTATAAGTGGCTCTATGTGCTATTATGAACGGTTTCCGTGTGTATGATGATGTACGTGGTTTATATTGTGCCTGTTGTACTAAATGTTCTTGAAGTTTCTCTAAAAAGGCATGATGCATATTTTCCAACTAAATGTCCTTTTAAAAGCATGTTTTGCATGGTTATCATACTTAGTGCATTCTTGTACTAATACCATTCTTCTTCATCTGTTTACACCAAGTGTAGGTGATGGTGACTAAAGGGTCTTTCATAGAAGTGACGAGCTTGGCTTACTATTCCCAAGTTCGGGTGTGTCCTTAAAAATTTAAGGACCTTTATGTTAAAGAGTTTCCTTAAGTTCTATGTACTAGATAGTAGTTTTTTGTATTGTAAGGGTTGTGTCCCTCTTGTGTTGTAGTCATGTTCTAAGATGGCTACCTTGAGACGTAGTACTCCGATTTTGTATTAAAGGTTTAAATGAGGTGACTTTTAAGTCTTGTGTAATATTATGAAAAAGTTTTAAATTTTCCGCTATTTTTCTATGATAAATGTTATGACGAATGCTAAGGGCTTGTATAAGACCTCCGAGAGGTCGAATACGCTATAACGACTAGGGGGTGCTCTCGGGTCGTTACATAAACTAGGGTTGTGGGAACGATGAACGACTAACAATGTATGAATAGTAACTATGTAATTTTCGAATAGTATTATTGCATGCATTGATAATTCTTTTTTTTAGAAGTCTTTTTAACTATGGCCAATGTTATAACTCGCCTTGTTGCTACTTTCCGAACCAATGAGGTAGTTAATAAGAAAAGAAATATCAAAATAGATTTAGTGTGATACTATCTAATAGTCTAATTTCAATTGGTGCGAGGGTGAAAACTAAGCCATACATTGATGTGATATCTAATATGAGGTAAATCTAAGGGTTAGTAAATTATACACACGTAGCCGGACCAAGGTGCGGGGTGAAATTCTCTAGTTGCCGGACTAAGGAATTAGAGATACCTAACTTATCACTTTGCATGTAATACACTAGGAAAGGATTACTATTACTAGGATTACCACGTTATGAGCTTATGGGGAACACGTACACCCTAGTTACTTTCTCTCATTGATAACAACAAAGTTTGAATCCTACTCACTTGTTACTTAACAACAATCAATTATTTGTTTCACGAATCCCCCCCTCCCTTTACTTACGTGCCTCGGATATACGTTGTCTAAACGAATATAATAGTAAGTAAAGTTTAAGTCTAAACCATATTCCTCGTGAGATCGACCCCAACCTCCAAGTTAGGTTCTTTACTTTTTAATGATCGCTTGTACTTCTTTAAGGAGGGGTAATTTGAGCGCATCACTAGGAATTAGTAACACTCCGGAAATTTGTAGACTAAACAATAACGACTTGTTTCCATTGTTATAGAAAAGCCAACGGGGAAAAATTTTGGGTCGAAAAACATTTTCATAGTAATTTAGAATTTCCCAACCTAGTCCAGATTTGGACGAAATCAGAATCTTTCAAGTCTAAGGAAATATGGTAAAAATTGGGTGATCTAATTATGATTTTGATCACATGAGTAGATCGCTAAGACATTAAGGAACCCCTATGACTTTACGGAATTGAATTCGGGTGAGTAGAACTCCCGAAATTGATCCTAGCGTGAACAAGTATTTTAAGAGTGTCATGGAATGAAGGTGTCTTGCGAAATGGGAGTTTGGAGTTCTTAAATCAACTCACTGGTTCTGTGGAAGCCAATGATTATTCCCCACAGGGCGGGGCCATTATAGCGAGGTGAGTACCGCCATATCAGGATAGACGCGACTTAAAGTCGAAAATAAACCCCCAAAATGTTTTATTCTACATTTTTCAAACTTGAGAGATACTGATCAAACACATGTGTTTTCTTGACAGTTTTCCACTATTCTTGCGGCTAAAGCTAAGATTTTCACTCCCCGAAACCATTTTTTGATCTGTAGAACATAATCTAGCGGGTAATTAGCAATGGGGGTGGGT
Source organism: Solanum lignicaule (assembly GCA_029582545.1). NCBI lineage: Eukaryota > Viridiplantae > Streptophyta > Magnoliopsida > Solanales > Solanaceae > Solanum > Solanum lignicaule. The sequence goes on from JAJOOF010005868.1 coordinate 62,901, forward strand.
TTTGAATTGGAAATTATACTGGAGAAAGCCTTAATCTGGGTATGGGGATCATGGGTTTGATATAGGGTTGGCATGATTATTGGTAATTCGAGTAATTAGTTATTGTTTATTGATTTCCATATTATTATGATTGTTTGTAGAGCAAGAACAAGTAAAATGAATCTGGAAAGGGAAGAATCAAGTTTCTTAGGGGATTCAAGCATTGTTCGAGGTAGGTGATAGTTGTGATATCATGATTGTGTGATATATGTTTGTTCTATCTCCATTATAATGCATGTATGCATGTTAATTTTGCATGGTTGATTTCACCAAGCGTAAATGAGACTGATTGAATAATTGTATGCCATGAAATCATGACTTAATTGTATGATTGTGAGAATGTACGTTGTGATTGTGATTGTGGCTTGTTGAATGGATCGGGTGTTGCGTTTCGACACACTAACTTTGATCGGTAGCTACATTTCGACATAATTATGGGATCAGTTGCCACGTTCCGACATAAACATTAGATCAGGTACCATGAACCGGTACACTAACAGTTTGGGTTTGGGTTCTATGAGAGGACCATTGACTTGACATAATTGTATATCTTTAAAATTGTGAAATGGTTCGTTGTTCGTAAGTGATGTTGTATATGTTCGGTGTATACATGTTATTATTATGTTGTAATGGCTTATGTATGTTGCACTTAGTGGGATAGCCGCGTGATCCTACCAGTACATTGTGGTTATGTGCTGATACTGAACTTGCTCTTTCTTTATTAAGTACAGGGCAGCTTGAGGCGGCTATTGACAGACCTTGCTTAGAAGATCAATGATCGTCGTTCGAATTCAAGGGTGAGCCATTTCTTCTAGGCTGCCTTGAGTTCTCTTCTGTTTAGTCCATCTTATTCAAACAAATACTAGTTCATTAGATTTCTTATGTTTAGTATGGGGTTGTACCCCTTCTTGTTTTGACTTATGGTTGAACTTTAGTTGTTTTGGTATGTTGACTTTCAGGTTCTAGGCATATTTTCCGCATTTGTCTAGTTGTTAGACTCTTGGTTTGGATTTTATGGGAAGTCCCCATTTCTTTCCTTAGCATTTAACTTGATTTCGTAACTTAAATACCTTAGTATTTTGAATAAGTTGGTTAGCTAATTAGTATAAATGGTTCTCCCACTGAAGGGTTAGTGTGGGTGTCAATCACGATGGTCTGGGTCGTAACAAAGTTTATATTAGAGCCTAGGTTAGTTGATCTCGATGTACCAAAACAAATCTAGTAGATTCTTACGGAACAGTACAGAGATGTTTGTACTTTTCTTCGAGAGGCTATAGGACTTTAGGAAATCTCTCTAATTACTTTTGTCTCCTTTCATGCTATAAATTGATTTGAATTGGTATCTGGTGATTCAAATTGGTATCTAACCTCCTTCATTCTTATGTCCGCAGATGGTTAATACTCAATTCAACGGCATCAGGCCCAAAGCTCCCGTCAATGCTCCAGCTGAATAATCTACAGCGAAAGGTCGTGGTCGAGGTAGGGGTAGAGGAAGAGCTAAGGATAGGGGTCGAGGAAGGGTGGTACCTACTAGGGATGGAGAACATGTTGAAAATGGTCCCAGAAATGAGGCCCTACCTACGCATCATGAAGAGGTAGATGAGAATATCGAGGTTCAGAATGAGGAGAATGTAGGAAAAGATGAAGAAGTGCAGGCTGAGACCATATGTATTCCTCCCTTAGACCCAGTGTTAGCTCAGCTGATCATGTCATTATTGAAAGGGTTGGTTGGTCCTGGAGTGGTTCCCACTGTTCAAGCAACTTAAGCTCCCACCAATCCTCCTATTGCTATCACTATCCCCAAGGTAGGAGGGAATGTAGGTAATGATGTTTTCTTCCTTCCTTTGTTGGATCGTGTTATGACTGGTAATGAGCATGAAATGTTGACTAAGTTCTTGAAGTTGAAACCCCCTATGTTCCATGATTCCGAGAATGAGGATGCCTATGATTTCATCTTAGATTGCTATGAGAGGCTTCATAAGTTAGGAATTGTCCATCAGCATGAGGTTGAGTTTGTGACATTTCAGGTTCAAGGTGACGCTAAGCAGAGGTGGAGAGCTTATGTAGAATGCAGATCTTCAGTTCTACCTCCATTTACTTGGAATCAGTTTCATGCCCTGTTTTTAGAGAAGTATGTGCCTCAAACTTTGAGGGATCGCAAGAAGGATGAGTTCACGGCTTTGGAACAATGTAGTATGTCTGTGGCTTCTTATGAGGCTAAGTTCCATGTTTTGTCTAGGTATGCTACTTAACTGGTGACTATTGAGGAAGAGCGGATACGTTTATTTATTAAGAGACTAAATTCTGAGTTGCAAGTATCATTTGTTCATATGACCTCTGCAGGGAGAAGCATTAATGAGGTAACAGACTTTGTGAAGAAAGTGGAGAGGGTGAGGTGTGACGGTAAGGTTAAGGCATTGGCTAAAAGGGTCAAGAACTCAGGTAACTTTCAAGTTTATTACTCGAAGGGGTCAGGAAGGCCAACACTTACAGCCAAGCCAATTCATTCTGCTATGCCCGCATATACAGATAATTACTCGGGGACTCCACCTCATAATTTGATTCAGGATAGCTAGGGAGCCGCACCTTCGGCGGGCAGCATGCCACCTTTTGATCGTACTTGTTACAAATGTGGTGAGCCTGGGCATCTGAAGAGGGATTGTCTCCACCCGTGCATGCTGGATTCCGCACAACAACAGTCTAGAGTTGTGGTACCCTCGGGAAATGGTAATAATGGTCGAGGGCGTCCACAAGGTGGGTGAGGAGGAAATCAGCAAGATCGCAGAGGTAGGGGAAATCATAATGCATGAAAAGGTACAGTGCATCCAGGTAGGGAAGTCACCCGTCAAGATGATAAGGCTCAGTGTTATGCCTTTCCGGGCAAGAATGAAGCAGAGCCATCTGACGCAGTGATCACACGTACTATTCTTATCTGTGACCGGATGGCTAATGTGTTATTTGATCCGGATTCTACTTATTCTTATGTATCCATGCGATTTGCCTTAGTGTTTGATATGATTTGTGATATACTTGATGCCCTCATCCATGTTTCTACTCTAGTTGGAGAGTCTGTCATAGTCATCCATGTGTATCGTGCGTGTCCTATTTTGTTTATGGGTTATGTAACGACCCGAGAACACCCCCTAGTCGTTACATGCGTATTCGACCTCTCGGAGGTCTTATACAAGCCTTAGCATTCATTCATTGCATAGATCATAAAAATCACTAAGAATTTAAAACTTTTATTAAAAATAAAACCATAAGACTTTAAGAGTCATCAACATTTGAAAACATCAATACGCAAGCGGAACTACTAAGTCTCTTTAGCCAATCTTAGACAAGAACTTAAAACGTACTAAGGGACATGACCATTTACAAATGAAATGATAATTAAGTGTCTATTACAATGACTATGAAACTTCTAAACATATTTCTCGAATCTTGAGGACATACCAAAGACTTGGAAGAGTGAAGCAATCCAAGCAACTCCAAAGCACAATCTCCTCCTAGTTACCACAACCTACACTTGTAGTAAAATAGAAGAGAGGGGTTAGTACAACACACGTAATAAGTATGAGGATATGCAAAACATGCTAAAAAGGACACCTGTTTGGAAGTTATGCTTTCATGCCATTTTGATAAAATCTCATGAACATCAACATAATAGGCACCTTACAAGTCACAACCAACAATACAAAGTCATATGCTTCACAATACCTCATAAGCATACATAACCCATTTACCTTTACCTTCTTGCCTTGGACCTCCACCTTAAGTAACCCTTAAGCAATACCTTTGTGCAATGTATGGGCAACGTCCCATACCATCACCCACACTAAGGCACCACCTTAAGGTCACACAAAGTGCACTTACCATGCATACCTCAACCTTTACCAATTAATCATATAAGACATATAAGCACATAAGCCAACAAGTCATTTCATAAAACTGAAACACTCATCAAATGTCATCCCAAGACTCACCTAAGTAAGACATGGTGAGGCAGCCCATACTATCTCTCCATACCACACCCAAGTGATCCTTAAGGCTACACAAGACGAGCTCCATTCACATCTCAACATAATCGTTCATTCAACTTAATGCATTTAGACAACTTCATTCATTAATGACATAAGATTATCACATCCATTCAATTCAACCTAAGCACTTACATTCAATTCATTATGACTCACTTTCACATTAGCATGCTCAAAGACCAACGATTTCATTAATTAGCCCAATAAGAGACTCATTCATTTATTATCATTACTAAGACAAACCAAGATCTGCCTTAAATGTCTACTTGTGCAATGTCTAGATGATGTCCCATTCCACCACCTATCCTAAGTAGTACCCTCTTAAGAGACCCTAGTTCATTCATTCATTAATGTGGGGGAAGAGCCTTAACCGACATAAACCATGGAGCTTGACATGGAAACCCGGTAGTACCCTTACCGGATGAGGGATCCCCACTTGCCTAAGGTAGGTTCATTCTTTTAGCCTTTACATGGTAGAGACCACTAGCTAGTTCTATGTGGGCACATAGTTAAGGGATATAAGGATTGATTCTAAGTACTCTCATCTCAACTTACAAAGGAGCACCAATCTTAAGGGTTGCTACTAAATACTCACATCTCAACTAACGAAGGAGTATCCACCCATCTTCATATCCTCTCGGTGCTAGACATTACTCCCCCACGGAGTTGGACATTCATTTCATTCATTCATTTAGGGATAATGATTGCTACTAAGTACTCTCATCTCAACTCACGAAGGAGTACCCATCCTAGCCCAACATTCATTCATTTAGGGATAAGGATTGCTACTAAGTACTCTC